>OVAO01004143.1:0-10495 GCA_900406285.1 Biscutella auriculata
ATTTACGAATAAAATGGTCAAATATAACTATACATGAATGTTTAATTTTCAATTTAAATTATTTTTAATATTTTTTACAATGTTGTTATTTTTAATTCATGTTGTTATAATATAATGGCCAATCGAAATCACGTTCGGAATTGAATAAAACATGATCAATTCAAAACAGACTTGGTCGAGCATATATGGCAAAATTCGAAACAAATTAATATCACCGTTTATAAAGTTTTTTAATATATGTTTAATATTAATGTTTTATCCTATGTGTTTAATATTGTATTATTAATGTTATTAATATTAATATTTAATTAATATTTTTCTTAAAAAGTTCAATTTTAAGAATCTAGGATCATGTTTTTTTAAAAAAATTGGCTTGAATTTCTTAACTAAAAAATAAAGTATAAATAATTCAAAGATTGTAAAAATTGAAGAATCACTTCTTCATTTAAAATTTTTGTAAGGAGTTTAGAACCCCATTAAGAACTCATAATTAAATATTATTTTTATGCTAAGAACTCCTAATCTAAGGTCAACTCTACCCGTAGTTCTAACATAAAAATAGAGAGGTTCTGAACTAAAAAAATAAATGAAAAACAAATTAATTTCTAAGGATATTTTCTGGTTGGACAATTTCTAGAATAGGATAGAACCGACACCTGTCGCGTTCTGATTCGATTCTGGAAATTGCCAAACCAAAACGTGACACATGTCTTTTAAAAAAAAAAAAAAATTTCTACTTTCTTACTCATGCGCATAATTTTTTTTTCTCACTTGTTTCATGTCTATAACACATTTCGAATTATGCGTAGTCTCACTTGTATGACACATTTCGGATTATATGTATTTTTTTTCTCACTTGTATGGCAAAAAATCAGAATAAATTAATAAAGAGATAATATACAAGTGGAATATACGTATTCAACAGATATGCCTACAAATCTCACAAATTTGATGGCGAACCGAAATCAAATTCGGAATAGACTAAAACATGAGCAACTCAAACTTGGTGGAACATCTAACGTAAAAATTCGGAACAAATTAATATCATAATTTAATATGTTTTTATATATGTTTTTATTTTATATATTTAATATTAATGTTGATTAATGTGTTTAATATTTGTATTGTTTTTATATTAATTTTTAATTAATTTTATTTTAAGAATTCTATACTAGAAACTACTAATGGAGAAAGTTTCTAATAATTAAATGTTTGGATTTCTTAACTTTTACTTTATGAATAAAAATGAATATAAAATGCTTTAGAACTTCATTATAATATTCTATTGATGGAGTTGCTATAATATCTTGCATTGTGGATGCTCAAGACCATGTGCATTGAAGTATTTAAAGGAGTTCTTGGGCTTTAATAAAACTCAAAAAATAAATGAAAAAAATAAAGATAGCCTGATCCGGTTCTCGTTGTAGAATTTTAAGAAGCGATTCTGATATGCGACGTGTCATTCTCTAATTGGACGAGTAGAAAAATCATTTTCGCAGGGTTTCATTCATCGACGATTCTATGGGCGGCTTCATCGTCTTCTTCCTCCGACGTGTCCTCTGACTCTCATAGCCACCGTAAGGATCACCGTCGCCACCGAAGAAACGATCGTGATAGGGATTCTCTCAAGGTACGGAAGAAGAGCCGGTCTAGCTCAAAAAGATCCCGTAAACACCAGCATCCTTCCGATTCCTCTGATTCTCCTTACTCCGACTCCTCGAGGTCCATTAATTCCTTATAGAAATACTATCAACTTCTTCTCGCCAAGTTATACTCCGATGCTAAAAGATTTTAATCGTATTTTGTCAATTATTGATCGGAGCACCTGGTTTCACATTTGAATTTGTTCATCGTTAGTTAATTGAAACTCTATTGGATGATTTGAACATAAACTAGAGAGAATTGATGAGAAAATTGTTAATGGAAACTCTATTGGTTGATTTGAACATAAATTAGAGAAAAGTTGATGAGAAAATTGTTAATAGGAACTTTATTGGTTGATTTGAACATAAACTAGGAACTCTATTGGTTGATATGAACATAATCTAGAAAAAATTGATGAGAAATTTGATAATGGGAACTCTATTGGTTGATTTGAACATAAACTAGAGAAAAATTGATGAGAAAATTGTTGATGGGAACTCTATTGGTTGATTTGAACTCTGGAAAACATCTAGACATGCTGCAAAGTACAAGGATGATGCACACATATTCTGTAGAGTGACTCAGGTTTGTGATATTATGGTTTCTTATCCATCAACGATTGAGTTCCTTATCCTCTCAGTTTCTAGTTAGAACTGTTCTTTTTCTCTTCGTAGGTAGAAAAAGAAGTAAAGCGTGTGTTGGATTTCATTGACTATGCTTACAAAATATTCGGTTTTCCTATGAGCTAAAGCTTTCAACGATAAGATATTTTGGAGATTTCTTCTACACTTTGTATGATATGATATTGTATGTGTTATTCTCAATTTGCAGAGACAAGAGAATTTCCTTGGAGATTTGGAAACATGGGATAAAGCTGAGGAGGCTCTTGAAAAAGCTTTAGAAGATCTCAACAAGCCATTCTTTGTATGTGATTCATTCTACTCTGCGTCACAAAAGTATGCATTCTTTCTAAACTGTGATGTTTTTCTGCACAAAAGTATAATTAATTTTTTTTTAAGAACCCTCATTAGGATCCATCAATGGAAATGTAAATTGGTATAATGATTTTAATGAATATAATATCTAAAAATATTATTATAATATTCCATAGAACTCTTAATTTAAGAGTTCTCAATGTGCATGCTCTAAGGATGGAGATGCTCTTAGAATCTTCACAATAGGTTTCAATTTTAACATTCTCGAAAAAGTTCTCAGAGTATAATATCTACTAATATGAATAAAATTGATGCATATGTATTCTAATGATTTTTGTTGCATGTTAACTTTTATCAAAAATGAATTCAATTCTTAAAATATACAGTCAATGATGTTGTTGTTGCTGTTGAACTACTAAAACTGAAACCCTAGTTCTTAGATCTTTAGATGCAAGCAAATCTCCGACAACTCCTAACTCCGGAAGCTCCATCCACTCCAAAATCCCGGAGAAATCCAGTTCATCTTCGTGGTGGTTTCTCCCTACAATTATCAAATCATAGTCGTCCGCAAGCAATCTGACGGTGGTGGCCAACGCGGGTCCCCCGTTGACTATTTTCTCGGTGTATACAAAATTTTCGGCGGTAGAATATGCTCTTTTTAAATTAATCAGGACCTCATCATCACTTAGGTAATCCCAATTCATCAACTTATCTCGTTCTTGACCAGACACAAACCGAATCACCGTGAGATGCACTCTCGGGTTCTGTATCATCCGTCTGGCAAGCGAGATAGCCTCGATGTCATCTTTACCGCCAATGAAGATCACACCGACGTTAACGGTACAATTACTCTTTTTCTTGTTCTTCAAGTTACCTTTACGGTAGCCTCGGTCATTGAGTATGCCGATAGAACATGGAGCGCGGTCGAGGAGAGAAGCGTTCACACGTCTGATCATAACATCATCCGATTCATATAATCCATTGACTGACCATTTCCGCCCGGAAGGGACAATGATCATTGATGTAAGCTGATCCATAGCGAGATTGCAAATGTCTCGATCCATTAGATTCTCATGAGAGTGAGCTGTGAAGGAACTAATAGTCGTAAATGCCCAATTCTCTCGTCGAAACTCGGAGAAAGCGAGCTTCATTGTCTGGACGTAAGAGTTTTGAGGTAACTGCGGTACTGTACACCGCTTGTCGTGCGGTATCAAGATCGGAAACGCACGTCCAGCGAGTTTCACAAGGTGTAACGCTGTGATCGCGATGACTCCCCTGGCTTGGTTATTCTCTTTTTTTAGCGGCGCAGAGAGCAATCGAAGCAGCGAGATCATGCCTGAGATGTTGTCCGGTTTATGCAAACAAGTTAGAATCTTGAGAACGGAGTTTGGTTTCAGATGCATAATATCTCTCTTGACGTATCCAATATACTTCCTCCTTGGATCGTATAATGCTTTCACAATCGCAGGTATAATCCCCGCGTTCAATAGCACGTATATTATAAGGAACGTGTGCGTTGCCTGCGACAAATACTGCATAACAAAAAGAAAAATTAACCTATTAATTCGAAATCACAAAGCTAGATAGAGCGAGTTAGGTTCTTAATAAAGATCTTTTACCAAATTATTTGCGGCGCCTTCGAATAAGCATAACTCCACAAAACCCTTATAGTTCATCATAATGGCGAGGATAATAGATTCTCTAGTAGGTAACTTGAAGATCAAGCAAGGCACAACAGTGGCAATCCATTTCACGACCACTGTAAAATCCACCAGAAATATGTTAAAGGAAATGTCATCGAACGCGTAAACTGCCTTGAAAACGTCAGCTTTCATGGTCATGACAGCAACTGAAATCGGAAAAAATATGTTTGTAACCAAGCTCTCAAACTTGGCCTCTAACGCAGATCCTAGAGGAGGACCGTCTNCACTGCCTTGAAAACGTCAGCTTTCATGGTCATGACAGCAACTGAAATCGGAAAAAATAGGTTTGTAACCAAGCTCTCAAACTTGGCCTCTAACGCAGATCCTAGAGGAGGACCGTCTGGGATAGCCATCCCGACCAATAAAGCTCCTAGAACATGGATTTCGTGGAAAATGCTTGTGTGAATGCTCGCAGCGATTGCAGTCATGACTATTCCGTATAAGTACATTTTCCTTACGCTCTTGCCTTCTGGAGTATTGTCGACTATCCATTGAGCGGTAGGCTTGACGATGAATATGATCACAAAGAACAAGATTGCCATTGCCACTGCATCGCGGTTAGCTATTCTCGTCGATACATACCTGCAGTGTACCGTTTGAAATTATGAACTCCAGTTTTATATACATTAGTTTTTTTCTCTTCAAGACAATATTATTTTTGCATACCTGTATTTTCCTAAGTAGGAAGTGTACAACAGAGTGATAAGTCCAAGGAGATCGTTGAGGGTGGCGATAGATATGGCTAGGCGTCCGAGGTCAGAATTTGAAATCTTGAGCTCATGTACGAGGTGTGTTGCGACCGGTAACAACGTTAACGCTTGAACCGATACAATTACGGTGCGTTCTGTTGGGGCCAGTCTCAGAGGCATGTAGAGAGGATCGACCTTGTCAATACGGAAGGTGCGGAAGGCTAATCCGGTGATCATAGTCACGGTATAAGACGAAACCGCAATCGCAACCGTTCGTCTATCGGCATGAAACGCTGCTCTTTTGTTGGTCTTCACGCCCATCAAGAACGTGAACATTATCAGCCCGAACTTGGCCACACCTTCCAGTGCTACGGTTCCATCCAACGCCTCGTCAAACGATAACCAATCCGAAGAAATTTCCTGCAGACCAATTAGCTGAGGTCCCAGAATCAAACCGGCCTGTATAAATTTGCCAAAAGGTTCGTTACTTTCGGAACAAGGTATCATAAGCTTGTGACTTACGAAACAAGAAATCGAGATTAGTGCAGGTTTGTTTAACTTACGATCATGTGGGAGACGAACTGTGGTATGCCAATGCATCTGAGGAACATATGAGATAGAACAATAATAACGAAGATGAGAATAATTTGCAGCTCAAGAAGAGGCAATGCGTATCCTAAGACGACACTCGGAGTTTCATAGTTTTCCAAGATTCCGTTAGAAGAGATGTTGAAAAAAGCGGCTCCGTAACAAACTTCGGCGTTGCTAAGCGGCGGAAAATGCGGAGAATCGATCATGGTGTGATAATAACTAAGTATTATAATGACAGAATTTTTACCCTTTCGCTGAAGATTTTGTTTCTTCTTACCAAATAGAAAAATATATTAAACAATGTAACTGTTTGTTTGAAAAAAACGGTTGTTGTGTGGGTTTAATAGTTGGTGCCACCCTTTGACCAGTTATGTCTTTTTTTTAAAAATAATAGTGTCACGTTTGAGCTGTATATCAACAATTACATATATGGATACACTATACAAAGTTACAAACCAAGCATACCAAATATAACAATGAATGATAAGAACTGAACCGGAAAAACCCCTAAAAAGAAAATAAATCAGACTAGATGTTAGCAGATCTAACAATCATGATAAAACCTTGTGTTTTGAAGTCTTGAATTCTTAATTTAGGTTTGGTCGATGACTTTTTTGGAGCATTCGACCAATCCAGTTTTGTCTGGACCGGTTTGGTCTTTATTTGACACATCAAAATTTCTTAGATCAATTAGTTAATAATGGTTATATTATCGATTAAAATAAAAGTCAAGAAAGGTGTTTGATTTCCTATAGTTACATTTCGAATGATAATAATTATAAATTTTTCTTTATTAATTGAAACAATTATCTAATCTATTAAAATAGAGTTTATCTATTTAAAAAGTCAAAATAAATAAAATAGTGAAATATATATATTTTATTACATAATTTAATATTTATATATAAACGATGTTATGAGAAAATATTTATTAACTTAATAACTATAAATAATAAATATTATAAAAGAATATTTTGAAAAACTAAGAACCCATAAAATATTCTAAAAAAATATTCTGAATAATTAAAAACTCTTAAAATAATAATAAAAACTAAATTAAATTATATTTTTAACAACTTCTTCCTCAATTACATCAATTTAGTTTATAAATTATAACTAAATATATATTTTTTTAAACTACAATCAATAATAATATTTTAAGTAAGTACATATTGTTCAATATTTTCATATAATTTCAAATAATAGATTAATATTAATTTCAAATAAAATAGCCATATATAGTGCGAGTTCAATTCTAGTAATAAATTAGATGATATGGATAATCGGGAACAACCCAAAAGTATATGATGCCTAAAACGTATTAACAAAATGATGTCCTATAATCATAAAAATATTTTCCTATTTTGAGTTACATCACAAAAAACCAATAACGTTCATAATTATATTATATAATACGTGTAATTTATAATAAAAACATGATGGAAGATTTGGTAAAGTGTGTAGTATGAAATTGAAAAGGTCATGAGTTCAATTTCTTCATTTAAAAAAAAAATATGTTTTATCAAAACGACGTAGTTTTGATTTATACATGAATATATACATATTTTGAAATCTATAACGGTTTATAGATTGAGATACAAAAAAGTTTTGGTTTACAAAGTTTCACATCAAAACTCAATTGTATTGATAATACATATAACATTAAATATTAAATCGTATAAAATTTATGAAATTAATTTATTTCTTTCTTTAAAGTGAGTTAGTCATCATTTTGAAATCACATGGATAAAATCAAATAAATACAAATTTAAAATTTATTTTAAGATAAAATGATAATATATTAGCTAACAATCACAACCACAACCACATAAATCTAAAATTAGAAAGATGTAGTGGACAAAAAAAATTAAAATATATCATGTAAATAATAAATTATAAAATATAGAGAAATATAAGTGGATAAAACAAAACAAAACAAAATATATAAAAGATAAAAATGATGAAATCAAAATTCAAAATTAAAATAAAGGTAAAACTATTATAATATTTAAATTTTGATAATTAATATGAAATTAAATAAAAATATAATTATTTTTAATTTATATATGAGTTTATTATGATCATAATATAACATTTTTAAAATAACACATAAGACTTATTGATAACTGGATATTATATTGATTAAAAACATTCTATATCAAAAATTTAACTAAAATTTGTATAAAACAAAGATCCGCGTATTACGGGTTCTCACCTAGTATCTATAATACATATATATTTGGTTATATATGATCTTCCAAGAAAATTAAAATAAGAACAAGTAGAATATGTTCTATAAAAAATATTTGCGTCCTCTCTCGCGGTTTATTTTCCTGGTTTGTTAATAACTAGATTTTTTATCTCCACCATATGCGAGATTTTATAATAGGAAATATAATGATAAATTTAAAGAAATATAATATAATTTTATATATCATCGTAAGAAATATTTGTTATTTACAAAAGAAATAGAAATATCAATACAATACAATACCGATTTAAATATATATAAAATATAAAGTTACTAAAAATTAATTTGTAATTTGTTTAATACTAATTTATTTATAATATATAATTATGAATATAAAGTTTATCAAATAAACTAGACCCAATTTTTGTTTCCAATTCAATTGCAAACTCATTAATATTTTATTGTAATTCTATGATACATATATTCATAATATTAAATCCCCAAAAAAATCTTTTCAAACCTACACCAACAAAAAATATGTCCTAGATTAATATTATTATTAATCAAAATAATTATTTAAATTATTTGTTTTTATCCATATTAAATATCTAAATAATTGTCTATCGATAGTTATTATAAATATCTAAATAATTGTCTATCGATAGTTATTTAAATTATTTGTTTTTATCCATATTAAATATCTAAATAATTATCTATCAATAGTTATTATCAATTTATATTTAAATTCTCTATATTTTAGATTCAAGAAATATATATTCCTAACAAAGTGGAATATGAGATATATGATTATAATAATATTAGGAATCACACGTGATATATTAAAATCAGTTATAATAATATACTAGAGTTGAATCCGCGTTGTGCGCGTGTTAATTTTTTATTTTGTAAGTAATATTAGTTTTATATGAAATTCTTATATTTATTCACTATTTTAAAAGTTTTATTTGAATTATATGATCTAATTTGTTAGATATGTTGTATATTCTATTTTAAATGTTGATTTAAAATTTTATAGCATAAGTCCTCCTTATAAACATGTATTTTAATGTCCTACAAATAAAAAATAAAAACCATTTTATATACATTTATAATAAAATAATTGAAGTTAATGTTTATAGTTATTTAATTATTAAATCCTAAAAATAAATTTAAATATATTTTTTTATTTCTAATGTAATTATCAAGACTGGATTTGAATTTTAATAATAAAGTAAAATCTCAATATAAAATAAAAAAGTGAATAGAAAGAATATTCTCCTAAAATAATGCTTATATTTATTAAATCGTTTTAAATAATTAAATATATATATTGTTTGTACATGATTATCTAAAATCATTCTTTATCAAATATTATTGTAACAATTTTTTTGCCTAATAATTATTGAAAGAGTCTATTGTGACTTTTTGTGGTAAATTTATTTTGTTTTAATATAATAGATATTTTTTAATAGTGGTTTATTATACAAATCACACGTAGAATAAGATTATCTTATAAATTTTTTTTTGAATATATATAAAGGATAACAAAATATTAATTAATAATTAAATATTTTTGGTACTTTTCTTAACTAAAACATCAGTCAATTATGTTTTATATCGAAACAACTAGACTCGTAGAGCATGTACAACGGTAAGAAATAAATATAAAGTTCTTTAGAATAAAATAATAATATTTTAATTTTTTATTATTTTTTGTACAATGAATCAATCCTTAGCAATCCTTCCTAAAAGACTGTTCTTTTTTTTATTCCTCGGCTGTTTTTTATTATTATTTTATTTTAAGAACTCTGCGATTCCTAAGCGTTGTACATGGCCTTAACTCCTCCGGTTCTTAGAGCATATTCATTGAGAGTTTTAAAAGACATATTGGGCTAATATTAAAACCAAAAAGAAAAAGAAAAATGCTAAAAAGCTCATATCCGTTTCTTGATTGAGAACTTTCAAATGAGTATGAGAAATTACCACGTGTCGCGAAAGTATTTGACGAGAGTTAATTACATGTAATATGATATTGTTTCTGAAAACTGTGTACTTCGTGTCGTTGTGGAACTATATTAATTTTGTTCATATTAATTAAAGAAAGAAAATACTAATTTTGTTGAAAAAAATCATGAATTTAATTTGCTATAGTTAATAAAGTCATGCATTTTTCCACGTTGACAAATGAAATAAGATGGCAAATTACTAATATGATTTTATCGGATTTCGATGAAGGAAGCGGTCATGTTCAAGTCGATTACACGTATTTAATAGACATACTTTCAAATCTCAGAAATATGATGGTGAGCCGAAATCAAATTCGAGATAGAATCAAACATGAACAACTAAAAGCCAATTTGGTAGAACATCCATGAAATAATTTCCGATCAAATTAATATGATTTTTATATGTTTAAATATTATTGTATAATTGTAATGTCTTTTATATGAATAATTAATATTTTAATGTGTTTAATATTAATATATAATTAATGTGTTTCATATGTTTATTATTAATATATATATTTAATTTGTTAAGAACTCATAATTAGTATACTTCGATGGAGATACAAATTAATATAAAATTCTTAATAAATAATAATTCAAAAAATATAATATTTTAATGTTTAAGAACCTCTTATTAAGAGTTTTCAATAAACACTAGGTTTTTTATCCCGCGCTATGTGCGGGTTTGCTTAAAATAATTTTGTTGTAAAGTTTTTTAAATAATTATGATGATTAC
>OVAO01004145.1:0-10493 GCA_900406285.1 Biscutella auriculata
ATTATATACAATTAAAAGAAATGATTTAAAGTTTAATTATTTAAAAACTAAAATATTATAAATATATTAAAATATAAATATTTCATCCCACGCATAGCGTGGGTCAAAAATCTAGTAATTTGTTAATTCAGAAAGATATTTAATTTACCGAATAACTAATTATTAGATTAAAAAAAAAAATTAGAACCAGAAAAATAATTAACTTATCCAATATTAATTTATAATTTATAATGTATTTTGTATGCATTCATCTAGTATATTCTTTACAAAAATATGTAATACTCAAAGAAAGTCTATTAGGTATAATATAACTATGCGAATAATCACATTAAAACCTAGTATATGATAAACTAATCGTGATAAAAAAGCTTTCAACTAACCCCTGTAGATTTAAGAATGCCATTAGGATCGTTCATGGCGATCCAACCAATTCTCCAGCCAGGAACCAACCATCCTTTGGATATGGATCCGAACGTGATCACTGGAGCTATCGATGCGAACTTCCCCATGGGAACAAAAGGCTTATCTCCATATACAACTCGATCATATACTTCGTCGGATATCACCAATATACCAAGTTTCCTAGCCAACTTTGCAACCTAAAGGTTCACCAATACATAACATAAAGTTAGTTGTTTTGTCTTCTTAATGTCACACATATGATCATAGGAAAAAAGTATACCTTATTGAGATGATCATAGGTGTAGACATTTCCACAAGGATTGTTAGGGTTGATGAGAACCATTGCGACAGTATTCTCATCAGCGGCTGCCTCAAGGCCGTCAAGATCGATTTCCCAATCCTTTTCGGGGAGGAGATCGTATTTTCGAATCTCGAGGCGGCTATAGACAGCTCGAGCATCATAGTGAGGATAACCTGGCCTTGGAAGTAGAATGTTTCCGGCTGGATTTCCGGCGAGAGAATCTATAACAATCTCTATTGCATGGTTGCATCCTCCGGTTATGTACACATCATCCGCCTTCAACTTCGTTGGAAGCTCTCCGTTTAAATGATTTGCAACCGCTCTAAGAGAATAAAGTAGGCATTATATAGTTCATATTTTGATATTATTTTCTTGTCAAAAAAGAAACAAGAACTGAAAAAAGTTCATCTTGTTGCGATAGAAATGAACAAAAACAAATAAGTTTAAACTAATGTAATAAAGATACTAATTGTTATTCCAAAGATGTGATCTGGTTAAGAATAGATATATACGGAGTATAAATATTCTAACTGCATAAGTATAGAACTGTTAATTTAACTCAAACCTTCGAGCCTTGAGAATCCCAGGGCTAGGTGCATAAGAGTTAGCCATGCGAGAGCGAACAGCTACGGCCACTGCTTCCTCGGCTTCAGGGCAAGTCCAAAAGTCGGGAGAGGCGGCTGGATCGCCAGGAGATGGTGCCAAAACAGACTTCCCGACAATGTTGAAGTTGCAGTTTTTGAACATCCCAAAAACAAGCTTTCTCAACGCAACCGCGGCAGCATCACTAGTCGCTTTGTTTCCTTTGAATCGCCAAACGTTGCCGTTTGTGTTGCAGCTGTTGTTATCTCCGTTGCTCGCCATCAATCTCTTGCGTTTAGGTGTTTTTTGTACTTGTTGTAAATCCTCATCCTAGTCGAGTCCTTTATAGAGAGGGTCACAAAGAAAGAGTAAAACAATAAAAAAATGGAAGTTTCAACACTACACACAAAGAACAATATTATAAAACAGTGGAAAATTTATCCATTTATCATTGATATTTGTTAATTATTATAAGAACGAACAAATTTATATACTTTTCTAAACGTTAAGTGACTTGACTACTATGTATGTTTCTTTTTGCTTAGTTTTTTTGTTTGTTTGTTAAAGAACGAACTATGGAACTATGGACTTTTCTTACGGACCGTCTCTTGCTAAATTTGTTCACTGCCTAGATAACCACACCCAATAAGTCGTTTTTTGGATATAACATTATACCAAATATTTCTTCATCTAAATATGTCGAAAATATCAAAGAACGATACATATATTCTCTATTTACTAATTCAAAAGCATTTTCCAAGAGTAACATCGCATTAATGTGTTATTTTACAATAAAAAAACTAGAGTTGAATTCGCATCGAGGAAATTAACATTTATATCTACAATAATATGCATGATTTGAAATTATTTTGTTGTAACAAATATTGAGTAAACTTTATAAATAATATAATTGAATAAGTCGATTTTTTTTATATTTTTAGAATAGTATGTAATTTAAAAATATTACAAATAGAAAATAGTGTATCTATTTTATTAGGTTATTATTTTGGAATATGTCAAAGAAAAATTAATTTTTGTTAGCTGATTATTTTGGAATATGTCATAAAGATATTTAAATGATTGCAAATGTATTCTATTATAAATAAATAATATTATTATCATGAAATATTTTTCTAGTCATTAATGAAATGGTTCATACGATTGTTTGTAGTAGATAAACTTTGTTTTATTATAACTAGGAGAGAACCCGCGTGATACGCGGGTCTTTGTTTTATATAAATTTCACTTAAATATTTTATATAAAAATTTTTAATCAATATAATATTCGATTAATATATATGTGATTTTATAAATGTTATAATATGATCATAATAAACTCATATATATATTAAAAATAATTATATTTAATTTCATATTAATTTTCAAAATTTAAATATTATAATAGTTCTACATTATAATTTTAATTTTGAATTTTAATTTTCATCATTTTATCTTTTATATATTTTATTTTGTTTTGTTTTATCCACTTATATTTCTGTATATTTTATAATTTATTATTTACATGATATATTTTAATTTTCTTCTGTCCACTACATCTTTCTAATTTTAAATTTGTATTACTTTAATTTTATCCATGTGATTTCAAAATGATGACTAACTCACTTTAAATAAGTAAATAAATTATTTAATAAATTTTATACTATTTAATATTTAATGTTATGTGTATTATCAATACAAAAAATCTTATTTTCAAAAGTTTAAATTTAATCATCCCAATAATTTATTTTTTATGTTTTTCAAATATTACTTATCAATTTTTTCTTACTTATTACCAAATTTCAATAGTGTACTATTTTTATATATTAAATATTGAATTTGATTTAATTTTATTTGTTCTTTAAATATTTGAATTTAGATCATATAATTTTTTATGTACACATATCAAAATGATAATTTATTAAAAATATTATTATTTAATAAATTTATATTATGAGAGTATATTTAATGAGTAGCTTGTTTACTTTCACGTGTATTTAATTTATTTCATTTTTTGTATTGTCTATTAATGTATATACATTACTTAGGATATATTTTATTAGTATCAAATATTCTTTTGTGTATAATAGTTTTATGATTTGATTTTTGATGTGAAACTTTGTAAACCAAAACTTTTTTGTATCTCAATCAATAAACCGTTATAGATTTCAAGATCTGTATATATTCATGTAAAAGTCAAAACTATGTCGTTTTGATAAAATAGAAAATTTACAAAAAAGTGAAGAAAGTGAGAATTGAACTCATGACCTTTTCAATTACATTCTACATACTTTACCAAATCTCTCATTATGTTTTTGTTATACACTACACGTATTATATAATATAATTATAATCGTTATATAGAAGGAGTGTCACGTGTCGCAACGGGAGAGCACCCCTTCCCTCATTATATATTAGATAGACAATATGATCATGTGTCATCACAAGAAAGTTTCTTAGAACATATTTGAATTAAAGCGTGGTTTATTAGAATAATTACAACTAGATTTTAACTCACGACATGTGTGGAATAAGACATACACATTTGTTATATATTTATAATATATATTTATAAGTTTTAGTTATTTATTTTAGTTATATTAAAAATTAATAAGTATTTGATTCAACTAAAAACTAATTTAGCTTGATATCAAATCTTTATTAATTAATTTGATTGGTAAGTAAATATATTTTTAAGTAAATGATAAAATATGAATTTAATTCAAAAATTAGTATACAAAGAAATTCAATAATTATTAAAATTAATTAATATGATATAATTAGATAAAAATATGTATTAATTTTATTGGTTAGTCGATATTTCTCAAATAAATAATAAAATCTGAAATTAGTTCAAATATTATTTTATGAAGAAATATGAAAGCTAAAACTAGTTTTCTAGCAAATGTATGTAAAATATATTGTAATTATTCTAGTGAACAAAAACTTAATTCAAATATATTTTAAGAGACTTTTATGACACATCAACATGATATTTTGTTAATAACATGTTAGTCAATGCAAGGTTATTCTTAATTAATGCTTCATGATTAATAAATAAGGGATATATGTCACTCATATATTAGCTAAGAATAAAATTATTTCTTCTTAACTAATATCTGAATTATACATATTTTTATGATTTATAATCAAATTAAATAATAAATATTTGATATATAATTATATCACATGTTTAGTTTTAAATCATTATTTATTCATATATTAATATTTGAATTAATTTTGAAACTTTTTATTATTTATTTTAAATTTATTTACTTACCAATCAATTCAAATAATAAAAGATTCAATATCAAACTGAATATTTTGTTATTATATATATTGTTAAGAGAAATTATTCAAAATTAAATAAAATGTATTATTGATATACAATAATATATATATTACTTATTCTATACATGATGTGAGTCAAAAATCTGGTACTATTATTATTTGAAAATCATTCTTCATAGAATAACATTTAAATTTATTAAAAATTACAGTGTATGCCATTAAAATTCCAATCAACAAAGAACTGGATTTTTGACCCACGCTATGCGTAGGATGAAATATTTTAATTTATATACATTTACAATATTTTTATTGTTAAAATTTTAGTCTTTTATTTTAGTTAAATATATTTTAAACGATTATTCACTTATATATATTATAGGATTTTAACATTAGTTTATTGCATATATTAAATAATTTATGTATGTCATTTAAAATTTGAATCTTAACCACACATATATCTACTCTTTTTATATGACTAAATAAATTACTTATGTTCATGTTTTTAAGAAATATAAACAAATAAAAATGAAATGAGGTATAACACATATTTAAAACTAATTAACAATTTACTATTAAATATCAAATTTTTATTATTTAATGTTATTGGTTAGTCAATATATCCAAAATCAATAATAAAAAGATATCAAATCTTTACTATTTAATTCTATTGGTTAGTAAATATTTTTCAAAACAAAATAATAAAAAACTGAAATCAGTTTATGACAGAATGACGGTTTAAAATATTTAATATGATATAATTAGATATGAAATCTTTGTTATTCAACTTGATTGGTTAATAAATGTATAAGAGTGACATATATTGTAATTATTCTAGTAAACAAAACCTTATTTCAAATAATTTCTAAGAAATATTCTGAAGATGACACATCGTCATGACATACATGTAAATAACACATAAGAGTAAGGTTATTCTTTAAATATGTTATGAATTAATATATATGGGATTAAAAAACATTCATTAATGGTTAAATAATTAGAATAAAATATTAAAATAGATATTTTATATTTATCTACAATATAATTGGCTTAAATTATAATAAACTCAATCTCAGTTCATATAAAATAGAATTAAATAACCTAGAATAAACTCTATCTGAGTTTATCTAGAATATAATTATCTCAACCTTAAAAATAATCCAATAGTAAAATAAAAATACAGATTTCAGATTTATCTACAATATAATTAACTTAAATTATAATAAATCAATATGATTTTACCTTTAATAGAATTATCTAAAGGTTAAATATATTTATCTTTAATCGAATTCTCTAAAGTTCAAATATATTTATGTAAATCTTAACTACTAACATATAATAAATTCTATCGGAATTTATCTAGAATATAATTATCTAAGTTTTATTTCAAAAACTAACTAAATATTATATGAAAACCTACTACTATTACATCAAGATAATACTAATGAGATAATCATCTATACTAATAAGCTAGATGAATTTTTGATAGAATAAACATTAAAGTTATTAGTAATTATAATTGTATTGTATGCCATTAGAATTCCAATTAACAAAAAAAAGACAAAAAAGAATCATTAATGATAAAAGAGCCAGAAGAAAAGTAATTTCCAGACTATCTAGAATATAATTAGCTTAAATTAAATATATTTGTATAAATTCTAACAAAAATATTTCCAATTTATCTACAATACAATTATCTTAGATTTAGAGATATTTGTATAAATACTAACTAACTAAACTAGAATAAAATTAATTTCTAAATAATATAGAACTTGACAAAAAAAGATAATATAGAACTGAATTATCTTTAATTTAAACATATTAGTATAAATTCTAACTAGCTAAACTAAAATAAATTCAATCCAAAAAATTGGATTCTAATTTATCTACAATTAAGTTAGCTTAACTTTAAATCTATAAATCCTAACTTACTATTTCCAATTTTTTTAAATAAATTCTAACTAGCTATTTCCCATTTTATCTACAATAGAATTATCTTAAATTTAAATATATTTGTATAAATCTTAACTAACTAAAACAATTAAAATTTTACCTAGAATAGAATTTTCTTAAAATTAAACATATTTGTGTACAATCTAACTAACTACTAAAAGAATATCTATTTCCAGTTTATCTAGAACAATTTTCTTAAACTTAAACATATTTGAAAACTAGATTAAAATCATTCCGAAAAGTTGAGCACTCAACTTGAATGCAATTTTGGAGGGATCTTCAAAATTGAGTATCATCATGTTATGATGAATGTCACTGTTAAATGAGATGTGCAATTACAAAAATAGTCTCCTTCTCTTTAATGATCAATTAATTAAAATAAAATAAAATAAAAAGTTTCACATCACCAACCCGCCTAAACCATTTAATTTTGACCCTATTATGACATGGATGAGCTAATTTCCCATATTTTCCATAATTTCATAGAGTTAAAACGCAAAATCGAAGCTCCAACAACACCTCATCCGAGCCCGACCAAGTTGAAATCAAACTTATATGTTCTGCTCAGTCGTCCCTACACATCATATACGTTTCTGTAGCCATTTTTGAGCATAATTTTTCAATTTTACCAGGAAATTACGTTTCTAATATGTTTATAATAATTCGAATGACAACTGGACAACTGATACAACTTAGAGATGTTGTGTTATATCGGATTTGTTTAATAAATTTTAATTCACCAAATTCTTAGTTTAACTCACCAAATTTTAAGTTTATTCAATTTTAAATTTAATTAACCAAAATTTCAAGTTTACTTCACTTAAATTTGAGTGTAGTTAAATCAAATATCAAAAAAATAATTACCATAAAAATTTTGATTATCTAAACACATAATTAATTATAAGGATGAAATCATTAAACTAAATAACTTAAATGATGATTATATAACATGAATGTTTTTTATGAATTCATGATTTATATATTTGGTTTTTCATAAACAACTTCTTACATTATATGAAACCTTATATGATCTTGTGACTATAATTATTAGCTTATGGAATCATTTTAACACAGAAATATTGGAAATTACGACTAAAATATTAAAATAATGACAACTATAAAATAATAGATTATAAATAAGTTAAACCAAAAATTCTTTAGAATAATCAAAAGACAACTATTAAGATCTAGAACTACTAATTTCCTGAAATCAACTATAACCATTTTTTTTTAAATTCACGTAGATAACATAACACAACAAACTAAATAAAAATATCTCATATGCTAGGCATGATTGTCATTTCTCTTCCGGTGTTTCATTCAAGTGGACTGCAAGAATAGTTTAAGTTCTAAGACTAATTATTTAGCACATAAGTATATAACCAAGTGATTTTTTGATATAGTGATGTTTTCAAAGTCCTAAATATTGTAGTTAGAGTCTTGTTGGAAGGAATTTAATAAATGGTTTATTTTCGACTAAGACATATAAGAATTTCGATTTAGAATTCCACAAAATACCAATTAATTATCTATTAACATAACAAAAATAGATTTGTGATAAAATGATATCTAAATTAATATTTATTTAGTTGCTATTATATATCTTAAGATCTTAAAAGTATTTCAAAGCACCAGAATTAAATTTATTTCATAAATTCAACTGTATTGGAATAAAAATAATATATAAGATTCGTTAGAAAGTTACAAATAACATGTGATGAAATAGTCATTTTACTGATCCAAATATCTTTTTTACAAAATACAAGAATTAAAACATCGTCGATCAATCTAAGAATTAATCATTATTGATTGCTTTTGCTCTCTACGTAGTGTTGCAGCTTTCCAATTTCTGAAAAAGTATGTTGTCCTAATTTCCATTAATAAAAACGGAAAACTTTTATAGTTATCTATCTATTATATTAAAATAAAATAAATTTATCACCAAAAGTTATATTGGATTATTTCATTACAAAATAGGACTATTTCAATATATTGGATCAAAAATTAGTGACTACAAAAATATTTTGTTAGTATAGTATTACTTCTATACAATAATATCTACATAATATTCTAACAATAATTTAAGATTAAACTAGAATTGAGCCCGCGTTAAACGCGGATATTTTTATTTTTATTTTGAAATTAAAATTAATATTTAATCTTTCAATTATTGAAAGATTATAATATCTATAAAAATATTGAATGATTATGAATTATTATGTTGTAACAAATATGCATGAGAAAAGAAAAAAAAACAAATATGCCTAAGAATATTCTTCGAAATATATTTATTCAATATTTTGTAATTATTAAATCCTTAAAATTTAATCTTAAATTATTGTTAGAATATTAAGTAGATATTATTATATAGAAGTAATATTATACTAACAAAATATTTTCCTAGTCACTAAATGAAATAGTCCAATATAACTTTTTATGGTAGATTTATTCTGTTTTAATATAATAGATTTCTTAGGATTTAATAATTACAAAATATTGAATAAATATATTTCGAAGAATATTCTTAGACATATTTGTTTTTTTTCTTCTTTTCTCATGTATATTTGTTACAACAGAATAATTCATAATCATTCAATATTTTTTATAGATATTATAATCTTTCGATAATTGAAAGATTAAATGTTAATTTTAATTTCAAAATAAAAATATCCGTGTTTAATGCAGGTTCAATGCTAGTTTAGATTATATTTTGGTAATATATTTGATCTTTATCAAAATATTCTAAATATATATTAGCCATGATAAAAATATTCTTGGCTAGCTTACAAAAAAAATATTATTCTTTGTTATAATCAAAATATTTTATGATATAAAGAAATCCTACTCAAAATTTTGCGGTATATTTGATTGTAACGAAATCCCTTGATTTAGGTAAATCTTGATTTCTTTCAACCTACTTTGTTGTTTAAAGATTTGTCAAGTCACTATTTCATGAATAAAATTGTATCCAAGAAACATCATCAAGAACAAGTTCTAGAATTCAATCAATAAGTTTATTCGACACAAAATGAGATATGTTTCATAAAAGCAGCCAGATTTATCTTGTAAGTCCATATATTCTAGTAAAATAATGTAACGTTTTAGACCATTCGGTACTTTTTTTTTTTTTTTTTTTTTTTTTTATTTTTTGNCAATTTTATCTATAAAAGTGATTCAACCATAAACGTGGATAGATCCAATTTTATCTAAAAAAGTCCACATATTGATATTTTACGATAATCCATCATCAATTGTCAAATCAACCATAATCGTCGCCCTTTTCTCTTAAACTATTTTTTTAACTAAATTTAAAAAATGTTAAAAGCAGCCCTACAAATTTTGACCCAATCATTTGAAATGAGGCAAATTGTATGGTTTCTTAAAAAAAACAGGCAAATTGTATGGTTTCTTAAAGAAAACTAGAGTTTGCATCCGTCAAATGGATGTTTAGATTCATTTTAAAATCTACATGTTGTTAAATTTATAAAATGATCAGTTTTATTTTATTTACGTATTTGTATATTTTTATTCAATAACATATTAAATTAAATTATTTATTATTATATTTTTTGGAATATTTTAAAGTATATTTTTGTTAGAACAATATCGATATTAGTTTTTTTGGCTTAAATTTAAAAATTTTAATTATGAAAATTTTTAGATGTAGATAAAAACCAAAATCCTAAAAACACTCCAAATTGTGATTATCATATGAATATAATAATAAATATATTTATGATGTTTAAATATATTTTTATGTTATATGTTAGTTATTTATATTTTATTTAAATCATCCTAGACAATAGTCCATTATGACTTGTTTGTGGTAGATTTATTTTGTTTAAATAGAACTAGATTTTTTGATCCGCACTATGTGCGGGATTTAATCTTATCAAATATAGTTATAAATTTTAAAAATAAGGATATAATTTTTTCATATATACTACATTAATAAATACTTGTTGTTTAT
>OVAO01004146.1:0-10493 GCA_900406285.1 Biscutella auriculata
AGATAAAGCCTTGAGGGGGGTATATTAGAGATATGAATATCCGGTTCATTCCGGTTTAAATCAATTCGTTAGTCTTTATACCAATTGGTTATTTGTTGGTTAAGTTAGTTAAGCTTATTTGAGAGTTCTATATAAACTCATCTCTGTAATTCTGTTTGTTNTGGTTATTTGTTGGTTAAGTTAGTTAAGCTTATTTGAGAGTTCTATATAAACTCATCTCTGTAATTCTGTTTGTTTATCACTTTGAATCAAATCTTTTCTTTCTATTTCGTCATCATACTGAAATCGTTAATAAATGTTTATTTCACAAATAAATTCTTAAATTCTAGCTATATTTTAAATTAATACTAATTCAAACCAAATTTTTTAAAACATTATTTAATTTTAAAATAAACATATACACGCGTTTAACACATATACCATTCTAATATTCATTAAAATATCACAAAAATACAAAACAAACATAAAATTGAAAATCAAACAATAAAATACATCAAATATCCAAAATTAATATTAAAGATATGTCAAACATTTATAAAAAAAAATATTAAATATACATATATTAGTTTAAATTTGAATTATTTAGATACTATTTTAATTTTTGGGTTTGATCGATTTTTATTGGAATCCGAAATATTTAACCAGATAAAACTTGTTTAGATAATATAATAATTTAATAGAGATTTGGTTAATATTTTTCAAATAAGATTCAGATTTTTTGACCAACGATAGCCATAACAATACGTTCTCACAATTCAGGGCTACAAAATTCAAATTCCTTTTTAATTCTAATTCAACATGTTAATGTACTTTTTGATAAGTNTGTGTCAAAATATTAACAAAGATCTAATTGCACAAACTGAAGGCAAACGTGGCCTATCTGAGCAATTCTTTCCAAAAATAATTCAATGGAATCTTTCGGTGCATTCAATACTCTTCTTTACTTTCTTTCTTTTTTCATTTTTAGTTTTTCCTTCATGTGTCGGTTGATTGTGTTGTGAAAGTGAAACTTCTTTTTAACATCTTAATGTGTTTTGTTTCTCTACTTGCGTATTAAAAGACATGTTAAGATGTCATGTACAATTAATTTCCAATTTTGATTTTCTCAAAGATTTGTTCGTTGACTTTATTTATTGCCGACTTGCCAATCATACCGTGATGATCATGTAGCTTGATTTCGTCTCAGATCTTCCACATTTCATTTATTTGTTTAATCAGACTAAAACTAAGTATAACTTGTTTCAAACGTGAATGATTCAAGTTTCTTTTCGTATTCCGCACGCTATCCATTGTTTGCTTGACTCTTTTGTTTTTGTGCAAAAAAAAATCTGGTACTGAATAATCAAACAAATATCAATCCAAAATAAGAAGTACAGAATTAAAATGGAGTCAGTAAAAGTAAATATTCAAAGAATTAAAATTAAATCGATTTGAGAATTGAATAAAAATTTGAATATATATATATATATATATATATATATATATTAATATATAAATATCAAATATTAAAGTTATAATAAAAAAAGTTATATTAGTTATTTATTCCAAAAGAAATATTCAATTATTTTTGATAAATTGAATAGATTTTGATATACTAGGGAGAATTTGCGGAGACGTCTATTTAGGTTTGAAGCATGATAGTTTTAAACAGATGCTCTCAGAATCAGAATCTGACAATTTTCAAAACTCTCAAGTGTCTGAGTCACAAACTTAAAAAATGGAACATAGAGGTTTTTAGAGATGTCGTTTAGGGGAAGAAGAAGATGTTAGTAGATATTACCAGAGTGCAAGGAGAGTTTGGTGGTGCTCCGACCGGCGAGATGTTGGCGAAAGAGGAGACGATGCTCAAAGAGTTTGACGTTCTGCTGGAATAGGAGGAAACACTCCAATTTCAAAAATTAAGGGAGAAATGGATAATTTTTGGGGATCAGAATATGAAGTACTTCTATACATCGACAATTATACGACAGTGGAGGAACCATATTGGCGTGCTTAAGAATGAGGATGGCATGTGGGTGGATGCGGCTCCGGTTTTGGAAGAAGATGGCCATAGAGTACTATGAACGATTGTATTTGTTGGCTAATGTGCCAAGGGATGTGAGGAAGCTACCATCTGGGCGGTTTACAAAGTTGGCAAGGGAGGATTTGCTCGATATGGAAAGGCCGTTTCTACCAGAGAATGTAGAGCAAGCGCTCATGAGTATGAGGAGATTCAAAGCGCCTGGACCAGATGGGTACCAACCAATCTTTTATCAAGACAATTGAGACCTAGTGAAGGAATTAGTCATAGGTTGTGATTTTGGGTTTTTTCTCGACTGGGTTTTGCCAGAGGGATTGAATGATGCGTTGATAGTCTTGATACTTAAGATTGCCCAGTTTCAACTGATAAGTCTCTGTAACGTGTTGTTTAAGATCATTACTAAGAAGGTGATATCAAAATTGGTTGGCCCAACCCAACCTAGCTTCATCCCTGGTAGGTTGAGCCTGGATAGTAGTGATAGTCTAGGAGGTTGCTCACTCTATGGCAGAAGAAGGGTCGGAGAGGATGGATGCTCTTGAGACTAGATTTTGAGAAGGCGTATGATCAAATCAGGTGGGTATTTTTAGAGGATACTTTAAGGTATGTCGATTTCTCACAAGAATGGACGTAGTGGATTGTGTCTCGGGTCTGGGGATGAGAAAGTTATGGAATGGGGAGAAGACTAATGAGTTTGTGCCAATGCGAGGGTTGCGGCAGGAGAATCCGTTGTCTCCATATTTTTTTGTGCTCTGTATTGAGAGGTTGTGTTAACTCATTGATGAGTCGAATGGAAAGAAGGACTGGAAGCTAATCCATTTGTCTAGGGGAGGCCAACCATTATCCCATATATGCTTCATTCATGACCTGATTTTGTTTGCGGAAGAATCAGTGGGTCAGATTCGGTCAGTGTTGGAAACGTTTTGTGAAGCCTCAAGACAGAAGGTGAGCTTGGAGAAGTCAAAGATCTTCTTTTCACAAAATATGAGCCAAGACTTGGGACGCTTGATAAGTGCTGAAAGTGGGATCGCGACGACCAGAGACCTGGAAAAGTACTTGGGCCTGTCAGTGCTTCACCATCCAGTAAACATAGATACTTATGGAGAGGTCCTAGAAAGGTAACCTCACGACTCACGGGATAGAGAGGTAGAGTGTTGAGCATGGTGGACGACTAACGCTCACAAGGTTGTTATATTGTCCATTCATGTTCATACAATGAGTGTGATAACCCTACCTGCTTGGGTCTTGGATACCTTGGATCGACGGGATCGAGAGTTTGAATGGGGTACCATGAGAGATAAGAGGAAGCAACATTTAGTTGCTTGGGACATAATTTGTATGCCAAAGAAGAAAGGGGGTCTGGGAGTGAGATCAACGAAAGAGATGAATAACTCCCTTGTTGAAAAGGTCGAATGACGCCTTCTTCGGGGCAAGAAGACCTTGTGGGCACGTGTTCTACGTAGCAAGTAAGGCGTAGGGGAGGGGCATGAGCTCTCACTACTCCAGACTGTAGGTCGTTGGTCAACAATGTGGCGCAATCTGTTATGTGGCATGCGGAAGGTGGTGATGAAGGGTCTGAGCTGGGTCTCGAGGGACAAGAAATGGATCCGGTTCTGGGTGGATGTCTGGTTGATCGATTCCCCACTAATGGAGGTGTCGCTACTGCTGATCCCATAGAAGTGGAGGGACCAACCTCTTCGTTATTTCTGGACCAGTGGCTTAG
The DNA here is from genome assembly GCA_900406285.1 of Biscutella auriculata. Classification (NCBI taxonomy): domain Eukaryota; kingdom Viridiplantae; phylum Streptophyta; class Magnoliopsida; order Brassicales; family Brassicaceae; genus Biscutella; species Biscutella auriculata. Next base: position 3,741 of record OVAO01004146.1, read on the forward strand.
ATTGAAATTGGATATTATTGAGTAGATTTCTATTAGGGGATGTGCAATTGCGACTAGGCTCGTTGGTGCTTAACGAGTTTATTGGCGCAGCAAATGCAATGTCTTGGTGAGGGACAACAAATGGGGAATCGTCCTTGAAAGGGGCATACTTGCTCCTAACAGATGACAAGCATCCCACGCCTTGTATGATTTAATTGTTTGATCATTTGTTGCAGGTGTGGGTTCGGGAGAGAGCTAAAATATGTTTGGTTAGTGATGCATCAGTGCATCATGACGAACAACGAACGAACCCGACAACATTTGATGGAGAATCTGATATGCGCGTTGTGTAGGGGGCAGAAGAGACTATCTTCCAAGTGTTAGGAGACTGTTCGTCAATGGCTGAAGTTTGGTAGCAGTTAGTATCGGCCCCGACGGAGAGTTGCCTTCTTCCGATATTCCCTGCTCGAATGGATGTATCGCAACATGGTTGATGGTGAGTGGGTTGTGACCTTCCTTTGGGTATATAGTGGGGGTGGAAATGGCGGTGTGGATATGTCTTTGGTGTAGCAGACATATGTAGGGACCGAATGTGTTTCTTGCAAAACCTGGCACTTGAAATGCATAGGACACACTCGGGGGATTCACGCGGTGGGGGGAGACCTTTGAGAGTAGCACCATCAGTTAGGTGGCATAGACCGGACCGGGAGTAAATCAAAGTAAACATGGATGGTGCGTCACATGGGAACCTAGGTATTACGACAACAAGCAGAGTACTCCGAGATAACAGCGGGCACTGGCAAGGCGACTTTGCGGTTAACATTGGGTTGTGTTTAACGCCGCTAGTTAAGTTGTGGGGGTGTTTATTATAGTTTTTGTGTTGCTTGAGAGAAGGGGTTTCAAAGAATAATGGTGGAGATCGACTCCAAGCTGGTAGAGGAAATCGTGCATACGGGTGTGCGTGATTCCCATCCGCTAGGGTTCCTAGTATGGTTGTGCCAAAAAATTTTACTGGGAATTGGTTGGTCTGAATGGTTCATGTGTATAGCGAAACTAATCGTCTAGTCGATGAATTAGCGAACTATGTGTTTTCTCTTAATTCTAGAAATTAATCTTTCTTATGCCATGTCGGAATTTGTCATCTCACTGTTTCGAAATGATTATAAAGATAATATTATTCTTCGGAATATTACTTTCTAGGTGCTTTTGAATACATATAAAAAAGGTTTCTCATTTTTTTGTCAATAACATATATTATGAAAATTTAATTCCTATGTAATTTAATGACCGTACTAACACAATGATCTAAAGAGGTTCCTCCTTATATTTACAAAAAAAATATAATGATCACAAGAATACCGTATATTTTCTAAATCAATTAATTTTACCAAATAAAAAGTAAAAAAACCGCTCTGTGGCAATTTTTGCAGCGATTCAGAGTTGTCGGTCTCGCTTGCCGGCGTTGATTTCGTTCGCCGTTTCCGGCGACATTGCTCCTCGAAGAGTCATGGTCCACCGCCTGGTTGATCATTGCTCCGTATTTTTCTCCATTTCTCTTCGAAATGAGACCCACATCCCTCCTCTCATATACGATCTCCGTGATTTCCGTTTTCACTCCCATTACGAGTGGAACTCCTCCACTACTCTGTTTTCACACACTCTTCACAGTTACCATTCTCACCACATTACCCCATTTTCCCTCGTTTATTCTCTCATTCTCACATTCACGTTCATTATCCCGTTTCAAAGATTTCGTCCTCTTCTTACCCTGTTTTCTGCAATTTTCTCAATGACTGACAATTTACAGGCCGCGATTCAAGACCTTACCTTGGGACTTGAAGACAACCCCATTATTATGCCCACTTCTGTTGTGAATCAGGCGATTGCAGCCAATCGTTTTGCTCTTCTTGTTCGCACAACTGTCCCGCGGCGTCAAAATCCTCGTGTTCTCTTCTCCTATCTCCCTCGCGTCTGGGGCTTTGAGGGTCTGGTTCAGGGGCGCCTCTTGGAAAGTGGCAGTGTCCAGTTCATCTTCAATAGCAAGGAGGCTATGGAGATGATCCTTCGGCGTGGCCCCTGGTCGTTCGCAAGCCGAATGCTTGTTGTGCAACGTTACTCGCCGACGATGAACCCTGTTTCTATGTCCATGATTCCCTTTTGGATTCAACTTCAGGGATTCCTCTGAATATCTTCACGCGGCACTTGGTTGTTGAAGTCGCTGAACGTTTGGGACCGGTACTTGACGTTGAGTATAATCCTGAGGTTGTGATGCGTGTGGGCTATATTCGTGTCTACATTGACTGGAACATTCATGATCCTTTGCGATTTCAACGCAACTTCCAGTTCCTCCCGGGTATCAATACTCTTCTCACGCTCCGCTACGAGAGGCTCCGAGGTTTTTGCTCGGCCTGTGGTTTAATCACACATGACACCGGCGAGTGTGTGATGCAAGCGGGTGGCTCTAATGGTTTTTCTGGGCTTCATTCTGAGTCTAACGACGATGATTCTCCGGCTCCTTTCCAACATATCACTCATCCTGTTTCTATGTCTCATGTTTCTCAGCCGGGTAGTGCGAGTCCTTCTGATAGCGAAGCTACAATTCCCGATGCTGAGCCGATTATTGATCTTACGATCGCTTCTCCCATATCGTCTGAAGAGGTTTTGGGCTCTCTTGCTCCGGCTCTAATCACCGCAAGTCCTTCATCTGCATCTGTCTCGGCCTCCTCTGAGCCACCGTCTGAAGATGAACAGATCACTACCCTTGGCGATGTTCGACCATCTTCATATGTCGAGCCTCTCCTTCTTGCTGGCCCTATCTCTCTAGTGCCCACAAGCCATGTCTCTAAAAGTCCAGCATGCTCCACAATTAGTTCGGCTATGGATATCACATACCAGAGGAAGCGCAAGGCGGAGGTTGAAGCTGAAGATCAACCTAGTTCGAAAATTCCATTACTCGAGTTGGGAGAATCGAGTGGGTCTAGACCCGAGGATGGTCAAGTGTGTGGCGAGGTGAGCCCTGAATAACTAGAGGAAGAATGAATACGGCCTGCTGGAACTGTCGAGGACTTGGCAATTACTCGACAGTTCGACGCCTTATGGAGATGAAGAAACGTCATCTCCTGGACATAATTGGCCTCTTTGAAACGAAACAACAAGACGATGTTGTTCGTGATGCTGGCTGTAAGTTAGGATTTCCCAATTCATTTATGATTCCTCCAAATGGTCTAAGTGGTGGCCTTGCTCTCTTTTGGGGTCAACATGTAGATCTTGTTGTATTGTTTTCTTCTTGTAACCTCATTGATGCTTTTGTCAAATGCAATGGTTTAGCTTTTCACTATTCTTTTGTGTATGGTAACCCCAATATGAGATTTCGCAATCACCTATGGGAAGAGCTCCAACGCATTAGTACTTCCCGGAATGGTATGTGGCTCATTATGGGTGATTTCAACGAAATTAAAATTAATGATGAGAAGAAAGGCGGACGCCTTCGTTTAGAACATTCTTTCTTTGATTTCCGCCAAATGCTTCGCGTCTATGATTTCTCCGACCTTTCCCACCAGGGTAATCGATTTTCTTGGGCTGGTCAACGAGGCACGCATTATATTACCAGTTTCTTGGATCAGACAATGGCCAATAGCATTTGGCATAATCAATTTTCGGCCGCAAAGACACATTTTTTGGAATTTGCTGATTCCGACCACTGCCCTCTTGTTACCTATATTACTACCAAGATTTGTAAGACGAACAAGCAATTTATTATGATGCGCGTCAAATAGAGAAAGAGGGATTTAAAGAAGCCACTTTGTCTGGTTGGCGAAGACGAACCGAGGGTTCACATTTACCTAACTCGTGTGCTGCACGTCTTCTCAATTGCCGCTAATCGATCTCTTACTGGTTCAAGGCATCAAGAAGTAGTAATGTTAACCGTATCAAACATCTTAAATCTCGTCTGGATAGGGAAACCTCCTCTCCTACCTCTTCCTGGGAAGAACGTAATGCGCTCAAATTAGACTTGGACAAGGCTTACCGGGAAGAGGAGATTCTATGGAAGCGGAAGAGCAGGAATAAATGGCTATCCGAGGGAGATCGGAATACGAAGTGTTTTCATTTCATCGCTCAGACCAGACGTGCACGCAATCGGATCCATTCGTTCAAGATGATGCTGGCAGATTATTTCACGACCATGAGAGCATTGCTAAAGTCGCGGAAAAATATTTCCAAGATATTTTTAGCTCCTCTCCGGCGAACTCTGCTCGACTGACGGATATTTTTCAAGGTTTTCCTAGTAGGGTATCAGATAGTATGAATGCGTCTCTTACTCAACCAGTTACCATTGAGGAGATCAAATCAGCCGCTCTTTCCATTGGGCCCCATCGAGCCCCGGGTCCGGATGGTTTTACCGGTATTTTTTACCATCATTTTTGGGCAGATATTCAGGATGATATTTGCCTGAAAATTAAGCGCTTTTTTGAAGAAAGTATCATTGACAGCCATCTCAACGAAACGAATATTTGTCTTATACCGAAGATAGACGTTCCTACTACAATGAAGGATTATCGGCCAATCTCTCTTTGAAATGTCAGCTACAAAATCATCTCCAAAATCCTAGTTACTCGTCTCAAGCCTCATCTTGCGAGTATAATATCGGAACACCAGACAGCTTTTATCCCGGGTCGCCAGATCACGGACAACGTTATCCTTGCTCAAGAGATGAATTTTGCGTTTCGTTCTAGCAAGCGCCAAGCCCATTCTTATATGGTAGTTAAGACTGACATGGCGAAAGCGTATGTTCGTCTTAAGTGGCATTTTCTAGAGGAAACAATGAGCCGAATGGGTTTTGCGGTTCAATGGATTAGATGGATCATGACTTGCGTTTCATCGGTGTCCTTTCAAGTATTGATAAATGGGAGTCCAGAAGGGAAAGTTTTCCCTCAACGAGGGATCCGTCAAGGTGATCATTTATCCCCCTATTTATTTATATTATACGCTAAAGTCCTTTCCCACATGATGGGGAGAGCTTGTGTATCCAAGTCAATTCATGGGTTCAAAATTAGTAAGGATAGTCCAGCCATAAACCACCTCATCTTTGTCGATGATTCTCTCTTCTTCACTCTCGCGAATGATGCTAGTAGTCGCGCTCTCCATCGAGTCCTCAAGGACTATGAGCAAGCATCAGGTAAAATGGTGAATTTTAATAAATCTGATATTCTCTTTGGGAAATCAGTACCAGAGGCAACCAAGAAAAGGATTCGGCGTCAACTCGGCATCCATAATGAAGGTGGAAATGGGAAATACTTAGGCATGCCAGAGCAATTTGGGAGAAAGAAAGCTGAACTTTTTCAATATATTATTGAGAAAGTCAAAGAACGGACCCAAGGTTGGAGTAAAAAATTCTTTTCTCCTGGTGGAAGGAGGTCCTTCTCAAATCCATTGTCCTAGCAATGCCCGTCTATGCCATGCAAATATTTAAACTCCCAAAATCCATTTGCAAAGACATTGAGAGTGTTTTAGCTCGCTGTTGGTGGGGTACAACGGACCAAAAAGAGTAAACATTGGTTTGCTTGGAAGAAGCTCAGCTCCCCAAAATGTGCCGGAGGCCTTGGGTTCCGGGATATTGAGAAATTCAACGATGCGTTGCTGGGCAAGCAAATTTGGCGCCTCCTCCATAACCCTTCTAGTTTGGTTTCCAGAACCCTCCGGGGTAGATACTTCCCAGCGGGGAGCCCTTTAACTGCCACTCTTCCTCGCAATGCTCTTTTGTGTGGCGATCTCTTCTCTATGGACGTGAACTTTTATCTAAAGGTTTACGTTTAATTATTGGCGATGGTGATGCTGTCAATCTTTGGACTAACCCGTGATTACCCACAACTCCCCCTCGTGCTCCTAACCCCAAACATTCCCCTGTCCAGCATTTGCGAGTGAAAAAGTTAATCAGTGCCGATGGTCGATGACAGGAGGACAAAATTCGGGCGTTAGTGGTGGATGCGGATATACCGCTTATCGCCAATATCAAACTCTGTCCTTCCGCCCACATAAATTATCTTGGTTGGCATTATGATCATTCTGGCATATACTCAGTTAAATCAGCATACAACAGTATAACTTCAGCCATGAACATTCCGCTTACTCCCGGAAATATGGACCTGAAAAGGCAAGTTTTGAAGCTTAAAACTACTCCCAAACTCCAACACTTTTTATGGAGAATTATCAGCGGTTGTCTCCCTACTGGTGAGAATTTACGCCTTCATCATATGGTGACTAATCTCAACTGCCCACGGTGCTGTGATAAGGAGGACTCCTCTCAACATATCTTCTTCGAATGCCCCTTCGCTATATCAGTATGGAGGGCGTTAGGCCTTAGCCCTTCTACTTTCTTGAACTCTGCTTCGAGTCTGGAAGATAGCCTTCAGGGAGTTCTATCGCTTGCTAGAGATACATCTTTAGATGATATTACTAAACAAGTTATCTTATGGACTTTGTGGCGTCTTTGGAAAGCTCGCAACGTCCTCCTTTATCAGAATTTGGATTCTTCTTGGTTGGAAACCATGCAAAAAGTTCGTTTGGACGCAGCTGAATGGCTCTCTGGCAATACTCCTATTCCGAACTCCAACCCTAATGACTCCGCGTTTACTCACCCACCCCCAACTTCGCATTGGCAGCATCCGCCTGGTTCATGGATCAAGTGTAATTATGATTGTAGTTTTGTTCCAGAAACTCTAGTGATGTGATCCTAGATGGCTCACAAACTGTTTTTGAGATTCAAGACATTTCCAA
>OVAO01004147.1:0-10493 GCA_900406285.1 Biscutella auriculata
ATTTAATATATCTAATTTACTTGTTTTTTTTTAAGGAGCGTAAGACCGGGAAGGAGGTATCTGTCGCCGATGTCTTTAAGGTGACTCATACATGACATGATGGTACATTCGTCGATCTGAAGGCGAAGGACGTCGTCGAGGTATTTGAGCAGAAACGTCAGGAGAAGCTTAGTCAGCTAGATCCCGAGCAAGCATCAGATGGCACCTCTCGCCCTCCGGAGCTCACCCCTGCCCAGATGAACGAAATATTTCTTCAGGTAATTTCTAAATCTTGTCTTATATATGTTCTATAAGATACATATAAATTCTCTAACTTTTTTCTATTTTTTTTAGTCTACTGTTCAGGATACCCGATGTCGTCATTACGGACTCGGAAGTTTGGATCGGGTTGTCGGAAAAGACGGCCGTGGGTCTCAGGGGACNGGGGACCGCATCTAGCTCCCAGTCTTTCGAGTCGATCCAAGCTCGGCTGCATTCGGCGATGGATGAGCTTTCCGCTGAGAGAGAGCGTCGTGAGGAGGTTGAGGTCCGTTTGACGAGGGAGAATCAAGCAACTCAAGCCCAGCTAGCCCGCTTGATAGAGTTTCTCAGGACCTCTCACCCGAGCATTCCTTCGTCTTTGCTGCAGCCACCTGACTCCGCTCCTTCCGACCAACAATCCACGGGATTAGACGGCTTGAACCCCGACCCCCCTCAGTAGTATCTGTTTTATTTCACGTTTCGTAACAAATAACTATTTTTAATTATTGTTTTTTTTTATATTACATTTGGTACTTTTTTATTTAAAAATTTTAATTTTTTTTTATTTTATAATTTAAATTAATTAATTATTAATTATACTTTTTTCATAAATCTGGTAACTAGAGGCGTCGCTCTCCAGTGGCTCAGGGGGAGTGGCTAAGGAGTGGTTAATACAGTCGTTGCAACGGAGTTGCAAACTACGTAGTTGCAATGGAGTGGCTAAGGAGTGGCTACCCGCGTAGTGGCTAATGAGTGGCTACATCCGGGGTTGCAAAGCGGTTGCTAAAGCCGGAGTGGCTAAGGAGTGGCTCAACTGTGGTTGCAACGTCGTTGCTACTTCGTGGTGGCAACGGAGTGGCTAATGACGTAGTTGCACATCAGTGGCTAAATACGGGGTTCCTAAGGCGTTGCTATTAGGGAGTTGCTAATCAGTTGCTCATATGTAGTTGCTCTAATTTTTGGAGCGTTGCAAACGAGTGGCTAAACTATAGTCGCTCCGGAGTTGCAAAGTTTTGCAACCACGTTGAGCAATCTCTTAGTAGTTGCAAACATGAGCTACTCCGCAGCCACTACGTCTTTTAGCGATTCTGTCAGTACTCGCTCTAAAGAGCCACTACATCAGTTACAGTCGCTCTGCTGTCTCTATAAAGCGACTCCTGAGCCACGATTCAGATTAGCAACGCGAAATTAGTCACTGTACGATGTAGTCGCTCTAGGGTTGCAAAACCACTAACAGCCACTCCAGAGCGACGCCTTTTGCAGTGGCTAAACCTGTATTCTCTTGTAGTGACAAGTCACAGGCGTTCAACACTCTTCAATAATCAACATCAGTTTAATCAATCTAAACTTTCATCCTCGATTTATCATACCACATACTGAATGATAGCTTTATATGTAATTTTCAGGTTAATCTTTGTTGTTTTGTTTGGTTTTCGGAAATTTTCATGTAAATCATCGAATTAGATTACGGGGTTATTGTATAACCACAGCCTTATTTTCTGTTTTAATCTCTGTAATTTTATTAATATCATATCTTTCAACTTAAAAAATTGAGACAAATTATGCATATGACACAAACTACTTGGATCATTAAAATAAACCGTGGTGAGAGATACAAATTGAGAGTTAACAGAGAGAACTTGATCTAGATTAGCTCATAACATGATCCAAAATCATGGGAACATTATAACTAGTAGAATTTCTACCTATAATCATGAATATTTTTTGAAAAATAAATATCTAAGGAAACATAATTAAAAAAATTTTGTTTTTTTTTCGTATGGGTATTTGTAACAAAATAACCAAAAAAACAATATTTGTGGTAAATAATCGTGAAATTATTTGTGGTTTTTTCGTAGCTATTCAAAAAAAAGAATAACTACAAAAAATTATGAAAAATGCTTATAGTTAAATTTTTTCCAGAATTAGTCATGAAAATATGCATGGAAAATAGTCACAAAATTTTTTGTAGTTATTTCATGACTAATAGCCGCAATTGTACCATGAAAACGTCACGAAATATTTTTAAAAATGTGAAGTGAGTTAAATATGTGTGATTAAGGTTTTAATATGACATATATTTGTTTAGTTATTAAAATTTTGTTTGATATATTAATAATTCTATTTTCAACAAAAGAATATAAAAAAATCTTAATACAAGTTAAACATATGTAATTTTTTAATTAATATATTATATTGATTTAGAAAGAAGAAAAACTATAACTATAAAATTATATAAATGGAAGGTAATTCAAAACTAACAAAAATATCAAGTTATGTTAAAAGAGACTAAGAGATGATAAGATAGATAAGGAAGAATAATATGGAATAAATTATAGATATGCAGAAAAATTCAAATTTTTTCTATTTTTTTTGTAAATTTAAATTTAAATAATTTAAGAGACAAAGAACAAGTAAATATTTTAAAATATGAATATATTGGAATCATAAATACTAGGATTGTGCCTGCACTATGTACGGGGTGATATATTTTCAAATTACCATTACGGTATTTTTAGTTCTGTTAACTTTTTGATATTTTAATTTTAAATGTGTGATATCTAATAAATATTAATAAAAATTTTATGTAAATAATATATAGTTTTAGAGTATTGTATTTTGCATAGAATAACAATATATTCGATATTTGATAATTATATTTTAATTTGGATCATGATTTTATACTGTGGACTATTGAATCATCTTCACGCTTTTATTCTTAAAAAAATATTTAAATATTGTTTTTCCATTTTTTTTATATTGGCATAAGATGTAATATTGTAAAATTTTGATTTTATTTTATCAATTTATTTCTAAATAATATTATAGAGATGATTTATAAGCAACAAGATATTATGAATTACATTAAGAATATTATGTATATTTAGAATTATTCCAGATAAAAAAGTAATTTAGATTTACTTATATATTTTTGTTAGATTTATCTTGAAAAATTCTTGTATAATAGATTTGGTTTTATCTCAATCTAATTTTTGTTATAATTATCTTGGATAATCCTCTGTTCTCATTACTGATCGTGTCTCAGCTTCTCAAACATGTCTGAGAACACCAGTTTATTAACGCTAAGAATCCACATAGCACTTTGCTCTTCGTCAATATGTCCGGAATCATCAAGCTCACTCAATCCAATTACCTCATGTCGTCACGACAAGTCAAAGCGCTTCTGGAGGGCCATGAGCTTCATCAGTTCTTAGATGGCTCACATCAGTTTCCGGTAGCAACCATTGTTACTGATAGAGTTAATGTGTCGAACCCGGCGTATGCTCCTTGGCGTCGGCAGGATAGGCTTCTCTACATATCACTGATCATGGAAATTTCCCTTCCGGTACAATCGATTGTCTCCACGGCTGCAACGACTAAGAGGTTTGGGATACGTTGTCTGAAACTTTCGGGAACCCTACAAGAGGACACATCAAGCAATTGAAGTTTCAGATCCGTACGTGTGTCAAGGGTTAAAAAACCATCAGTGAGTATCTCAGGCTTCTCAAAGCTAAATTCGATGACATCGCTCTTCTCGACAAACCGATGGACCCAGAGGATTTGATCGAGCAGGTACTGGCTAGCTTACCGGAAGATTTCAAGTCGGAGGTTGATGCAGTTAATGCCCGCGACATTCTCATCTCCTTTACCGAGCTCCATGAGAAGCTCATAAACCGCGAGCCAATGCTCTTGTGTGTTGATTCCTCCACGGTGCATCCTACTGTGTCGAATGTTGTTGAGCATCGCCCACGCCAATCTGCTCGTGCACCGCAGTCCCAACCTTAGTCGCACCGGCAGACAACTCACACTAACACCCACAAAAATGGTCAAGCTCCTCGATATGGCAACAATAGCGGCCCACATCGATTCAGCCGACCGTATCTCGGTAAGTGCCAAGCGTGTGGCACCCAAGGCCACAACGCTAAGTACTGTTGGGAGTTTTCGTAGGTTCGTGGTTCTAGTCATCGCCCATTGTCATCGACTGGTCCGCCACAACACTCGACTGGTCCGCCGCATCACTCGACTGGTCAGTCTTCGCAGAACACCCCGTATGCTCTTCCCTGGCAGCCGCGTGCGAGTCCTGCTATGTTGTCAGATGCGTCGACCTGGCTGGTGGATTTATGGGCCTCTCATCACATGACTTCTGATCTTGCCAACCTCTCACTTTATTCTCCTTACAATGGCATTGTAGATGTGTTACTTGGCGATAGCTTGGCATTGCCAATAACACAGGTTCTTTCTCTACTCCCTCTTATACATCACCTTTCTTTGTTAACAAAGTTCTATGTGTTCCTTCTTTCGATAAGAATCTAATATCTGTGTTTAACTATGTAAGACTAATGGGGTTTCAGTGACTTTTACACCTACGTTTTTCCAGGTCAAAGATTTACAAACATGAGCTCTTCGTCTGGAAGGCATTCCTAAGAATGGAACCTATGAATGACCGAGACTTTCTGCTTCAACTCGGCTTTCACTTGCTTTTGCTTCAGTAGTTAAAACCTCTCTTACTGATTGGCATGCTCGTTTAAGACACCCTGCTTTACAAATTCTTCGAAAAATTGTTTCTGCTTTTGATTTACCTTTATCTTCGAATGTTCTTTTAGCTTAACCATGCATGTCTTGTTCGATTAATAAAATGCATAAGTTACCTTTCTCTGTTTCCACTTTAACTACTACTCACCCTCTAGAAGTTTTGTTCTTAGATGTCTGGACTTCTCCTCTAGTGTCTGTTGATGGATATAAGTACTATGTGATTTTTTAAGACAATTTCACAAGATATTCTTGGCTTTATCCTCTTAAACAAAAATCTCAGGTTCATGATACATTTCAGAAGATCAGAAGTTTGGTTAAAAATCGATTTTAACACAAACTTCGAACTCTCTATACTGAAAATGAGGGTGAATATATTGGTCTTCATACTTTTCTATCTTCGTAGGGTATCTCGCATATGACGTCACCTCCCCACACCCCATAGCATAATAGTCTCGCCGAGCGTAGACATCGCCATATTGTTGAGACAGGGCTCACACTTATGTCTCATGCCTCAATACCCAAGACTTATTGGCCCTATACTTTTGCCACAACAATATTTTTAATTAATCGTCTGCCGACTCCTACATTAGATTTTCATACTCCTTTTCAGCGCTTGTTTGGAAATTTTCCTAACTTTTTGAAATTACGAGTTTTTGAATGTTTATGTTTTCCTTGGCTACGCCCATATACCTCGCATAAATTAGATGATAAGTCAACTCAGTGTGTTTTTCTTGGCTATTCTTTAACTCATAGTGCCTATCTTTGTTTAGATCGGGCTACTTCACGCATTAATATCTCTCGCCATGTTTTGTTTCATGAATCAGTCTTCCAGTGTGCTAACTCCTCTTTTGTTGAGATTTTTGATGATACAGGTACCTCAGGTGCTCAATTTTCGTCGGTTACACCAGTTCCAGTTCACCGAGCACCTACCTTGCAGTCCTCGCCAACGTCGACTCAGCTTGTACCAACGGGTGCTGCATCGTCGACCCAGGCTGTACGGGCGGGTACTACATTGCCAACCTAGTCTATATCGGCTGTTGCAGGTTCGTCGACACCGACTGTTCCTGCGGTGGAAGTCTCCATGACTGAGCCAGTCATGACTGCAACAGGCTCCTCAGCCCAGTCCGTCCCGCCGATGGTTGTCCCAGTCGGTGATGCTGCTCTACCTTAGCATGTACCCGACCAGCACAATGCACCTCCATCGCTGACAGTGATTGTTCTGCAGCCCCTCCGACAAATCTTGCGCATCAAGAAACCCATTCTAAAACTCAATCTTCATGCAACTCTCTCCACCGACCCAAACTACATTCCTGCTACACTGAATTAGACCTTGAAATATTCCCATTGGCATGCAGAGATGAGTGAAGAAATGAACTCTCATCTCAAAAACCATACTTGGGATTGGTTTCTCCGATTTCTCATACTAATGTTGTTGGGTGCAGGTGGATTTTACAATTAAAAGACTTGCTAATGGATCTATTGACAGGTACAAAGCTCGGCTTGTTGCGAAAGGATACACTCATCGCATAGGTATCATGAAACATTCAGCCTAGTAGTCAAGCTAGCAACGATTCGAGTGATTCTGAGCACAACTATCTCGCGAGCATGGTCAATGCATCAATTAGACGTGAACAATGCTTTCTTACAGGGCACACTTAAAAAAAGAAGTGTATATGGAGAAACCTCCTGGATTTGTGGATTCTGACAACCCTCAGGCAGTTTGCAAGCTCCGCAAGGCCTTTTATGCCCTCAAGCAAGCTCCCCGAGCATGGTACAATGAACTTCACACATTTTTGCTTGCATATGACTTCGTTAACTCTTGCAGATGCGTCCCTATTCATCTATAAGAAAGCAGGAGTGCTTATTTACATGATGTTCTATGTTTATGATATCATCATCACAGGAAACGACTTGCATCACATAACCCGGTTTATCGGTTCCCTCTCTCAACGTTTCTCTCTTAAGGATTTGGGTGATTTGTCTTATTTTTTAGGTGTAGAGGTTCATCACACTGATCATGGGTTACATCTTTTGCAGCGTCGCTACATTCAAGATCTTTTAGCTCGGACAAGGATGACCCACGCCAAACCGATTGCAAATCCTATGTGTCCAAACACTCCACTCACTCTCCATTCCTGCACACCTCTTTTCGATCCATTGGAGAATCATGCGGTCGTTGACAGCTTGCAATACCTCTCTCTCACCCGACCCAACATCTCCTTTGCCACCAACAAGCTCTCCCAGTTCATGCACCGCCCCACATATGATCATTGGACAGCCGTGAAGAGGATTCTTCGCTTCCTCTCTAGCACGATCACTACAAGTATTTTCTTTAAAGCTTCTAACACTCCACTGATCCATGCGTTTACCGATTCAGATTGGGCAGGAAACAAGGATGACTATACTTCCACAAGAGCTTACATAGTCTTCTCAGGACAACACCCGATTGCATGGTCTTCGAAGAAACAAACTGGAGTAGCTCATTCATCCATCGAAGCTGAGTATCGCGCCATGTCCTCAATGACTTCGGAGATGTGCTGGCTCTTATAGCTGCTTTCTGAGCTTTGCATCGATCTCCCATGGCCAACCAGTGATTTACTCATAAAACATATGAGCCACTTACCTTGCAGCAAATCCAGCTTTTCATTCACGGATGAAATCCATTGCATTTGATTATCATTTCCTCATGCAGTTTTGTTCAGGGTAGTCAACTTCGAGTTTCTCATATCTCGATTACTGATAAACTTGCGGATGCTCTTACAAAGCCTCTTCCTTGCTCTCGCTTCCAATCTCTCACATACAAGATTGATCTCACCCCCTTCGATCGATCATCCTGAAGGGGTGTGATAAGATCGTGTGTGATCACACTCACCTTAAGTCTCTATATGTATATTCTCACTTATAGAACTTACCATATCTTGATTTGTACAGAAACCCTATTCTGCAATGTATATAAGCAGATGTTAATATTGTCAATAAGATTAAGCAACATTCATAAACGTTATCAAGTAGATAGCATCATTGCCACCAATTTAATTAGGAACTCTTTCCTTCCAATCGACAAAAATCTCATAGTGAAGCCTTATAACCAAAATGTATAGATAATTTTGTATTATTAATCATTTACCTCAATGCTAATTCATATATATATAATAATGTCAAACATTCATCTCTTGTTGCTATAATATTTTTATTTTCTTATATGAATATCTTATGTGTATTAGTTTTACCAATTGATTACTATTACTTGAATTGAGTTCTATAAGAAAATGATTGAACTTTAATAATTATATAAATATGTTTGGATACCTACCCCATTTAGGTATGAGAAATGTCAAGTGTACATGTTTAATAAGGTTCGATCTATCAGGAAATTTATTTACCAAAAAATTGAAAAATTCACTCTTATATTCCTATTTGAAAAAACTTTTAGGATTCTTCTTTTTTATTTGATTTTGATGAATTGATACTCTTTGTATTAGGTTAGGTATTACCATATTTAACTACCATTTTTCATAGTTAAATCGTCGTAATGTTTTATATTAGAGTCATGTATATTAGTTCTCAAGAAATCATTCTCTCACCCAAAATACAGAAAATTTTTACCTTATAAGAGAAAAAGAATATCTGAATTACCTCAACCGACCAACTTTGATTTGTTAATGGGTTTAATTGACCAAAAAAAAAAAGAATATTTAAGACAAAAATCGTATGATTCGATCATTATAAGAAGAATTAGGGTAAGAAAGAGATAAACTAAGATACTGAAAGAATTTAATCTAAGATTCTCATTGGTAATATTGTATAATCGCAAAATGGTAGAAAATAATATAAATTTTGTATAATAAAATGTGCAGAATAAAAATTCGCATAATAAAATTTTTCTTAATGAAATTTTGTGCATTTTGGATAAATTTTGCATAATGACGGAATATAATTTAAAATTTCTAATATACATATATATTTTAGAAATTAATAATTTTTGCACACATTTTCTAAAAGATAACATTATCTTACATTTCTTCATTATTTTAGGTAAAAAATAATTTTATGTTTGTGTGTTTCGTGAGTTTTAGATAATTTATATGAGACATATAGATACATGCATGGATCGACTGAATTTAGCTAGGGGAACAATGAAATATGGCTTAGAATAAGTTATTGATTCACCTAGTTCTAGAGTGGTGAGTAATCTTTTCACTTTGTTCAAAATAAATATTAACCAAGAAACAATAATTGTCGATATGATCTGTTGCACAAAATATTTTGATGTGAAACCGTGGTCTCTATAAGGAGTTCTCTAAATGGGTTTCTCTTCTATTTAATATTCAGATTTAATCAAAAAAATAAGTTAAGAACCCCTTGATATAATTTTGTAAAAATCTTGTCCATCAAAAATTTTTAATATAGAGTTCTACATTTACCTATACTCCAAGCAAGTTTGCTCCCACACTAAAAGATTGCAATTTCCAGTTTATGAATCACATCATTACTAGCGATGGGCTTGAATTTTCCTCAGATATCCAAGAAGTTTCGAGAAGAATTGCTGCAGGAACTTGCTACAAAACAGGCTTAGGAGGGACTTGAAGAGCATCCAAGCTTCCTTCCAACATCTCTACAACTTTATTCATTGGTGCACGGTTTGAAGGACAAGACTGAATACACCATAACCCCACCAATGTCATTGATATCTCCTCTTCTTCACTGTTGATTCCACTCCCATTAAAGCTTCCAATGTCTCCCTTCTCAAAATCCTTATATATCCATTCAGAAAAGTACATTGAGCTTGTGTTAGATGCAGAGTCTTCGGTTGATGTTTTGTTCCTTGCTCCTATCATCTCAAGAACCAACATTTCATAGCTATACACATCTGATTTGTGGGAGACTCTACCATACATTCTTGAAAACACTTCTGGTGCAATGTACCCTATTGTTCCTCTTGTCTCTATCAATGATAAGATGCTCTCTTTGTTCTCACAGAGTTTAGCTAGACCAAAATCTGAAACTTTGGAGCAAAAATTATCATCTATCAATGATAAGATGCTCTCTTTGTTCTCACAGAGTTTAGCTACCTGCTCATATTGTGCTTCTACAATTAGTGTAAAGTTTACACCTAATATCAAAGACAACAAAAACAAATTGAACTAGATTTTCAGAGGTATTATATGTACAAAACAAAAAGAAATTCAATAGAGAGAACAGACAAAAGATATAACGATGCAGAGAGAACAAACCATGGGAGATTGGGAGAGATATTACATGTACAACACACACAAAATTCCATCCAAACATGTTCTTATGAAACAAAGTATTTGCTTAATTCTGAACCTTTATCAACCAAACTGTTGCTTTAATACAGAGTTCAATTTCACATGAAACACAACAACATCAAATCAAATTTTAAAGAACTATCAAAAAACTATAAAAACGAAGGAGCTAAGAATCAACAAACCATCTGTACCAAGACCGGATCGCTTTCTCGGATCATTCAAGATCGAGAGACCATGCTTAAGCACAATCTCTGATCGGCGAACCTTGAGCTTACGAACGAATCCCCAAATCGATTTTTTTCCTGGTTTTCGCGAGAATGAGAAACGGTAAAGGCTATCATACGCTTCCAATCAAATTTGAACACGTGGAGGTTCAGAATCGCTTCTAAGACTATCTCCAATGGTCAGGAGAGAGGAGATCTAGAGTTAAAAAAAACAATAAAAAAATAG
>OVAO01004151.1:0-10487 GCA_900406285.1 Biscutella auriculata
ATTTGTATGGATCTAGTCATTTCGATTGAAATGTGTGTTATTTCAGTCAACTTTCCTATTTTAATATATGTAAGTATATTTTTATAGTATCTTGCTAATTACATTAGATTGTAATATATGTAAAATATATATGCCACAATTTTTTTTTCTGAGATATTTATCCCCAAAAAAGTGAAATAAGGATTATATTGTTGATATCCATATTAAATATCGATTAGATTGCTATTATGAGTTTATGAATTATAATTTGATGTTATAGGTTTGAAGAACTCTTTTTTCAAAAATAATGCAAAATTATATAAATATAATGCGTAATAATGTATACGTAACATATCCTAGATTAATGTTTTATTCTCGATTACAAAACAAATATAAATAAATGGGATATATCACATATTTTAACTTAATTATAATAATGCAATTAAATATTAAAATTTTATTATTTAATTTGGTTGATTAGATAATATATGAGTGACATATATTGTAATTATTCTAGTAAACAAAATCTTAGTCCGAATATTTTTTTGGAAAAATTATGGTGATGTCAAGTCAACATGTTTTGTTGTTAATAACACGTCAATGCAAGGTTATTTTTTTAAAATGCTCCTATTTTAATATATAGGGGATGCTTACTAGAGTTGTACCCGCGCAAAAGCGTGTGTTAATTTTTATTTGTAACTAATATTAATAGTTACACTTTAGATTATAAAAAAGTAATAGTATATAATTCTAAGTTATACAAGATTTTCTTTTTTATTTTAAAAATTATTTAGGGAATTGAGTAATATTCGGTTTGTTAAAGTATTGTTAGGACTAAGGGGGTTATTGGATATTGTAATTTAATGGATTTTTACGTAGTTCATATGCCACTGTTATTCAATTATGTATCTCATCAAAATACAATAAAACAGTGTTATTGAATTGATATTGCGTTGGTGTATTTTTTAATACAATAAAAACAGTTGTTATTCAATATTTAGTTAATTTTAATGGATTTTGATTCTAACGGATTTTAATGTATTTAAACAGGCAAAACTTACGTAAATGAAATACCATGTTTTGTGCTTGTATTTCAACAAATTTTAAACATAATATCTGCAACAACCGATAAAAAATATTTCAAAAGATAAAAATTATTTTTATTTCACACAAAACTGCAACAATATTTTGTTTCCTATATACGTGGATTATTTAAATGTAGATTTTTTGAATATTCTATTGTAACAATATTGGTAATTATGAAATTAAGTTTATTAAAATTGATTAGAAATATATATAATTTAATTTTCCTAATCATTAAATGAAGTTGTCCATTATGACTTCTTATGGTAGATAAATTCTACTTTAATATAAAAGATTATTATTTTTAAATGTTTAACATATTTTTAAATATGCAACATTAAATTTTCAAATATTATACTCAATTATTTTTTAGCATTTTAGAATGAAAATACTTGAACCCAAAGCCACTCGGGAAGGATTCGAACCAAACACTACCCATAAAGTAAAATAACTCAAATGGATCATCCAAGCATAAATCTGAAAATCTGAAACAGTAATATATCTAAAATGAATCTGAACTGATACCCAAACAACCATCCATAAGAGCCACAAACGAACTGAAAAAGAAATTTTTTTTTGAACATAGTTTAAAGTATATTTGAGAAAGATTTACGCAATACTAAAAAAAAATCTTACATCAATTTTATTCTTATAACTAAATCTCTATAGTATTATTTCAGAGTCACATTTGAAACTATAACCATAAAATCATTAAAATATTACATGATATGTCATTATAAAAACATTATCTAAAGAACAAAATAAAAATATTTATTTGGATAAAATTGTAAATATATGTAATTTTCATTAAATGTAAAATTAGAAATATATGTATAAATTTTTAGTTGAGAATTAAATATTTTTTCAACAAGATATTATTTTCAAACGAATTTTGAAAATAATTTTAATTTTAAAACGAATTTTATAAAAAAAAAAGTTTAATTTTAAAGTGAATTTTTTATTAAAAAAATAAAAAGTCAAATTATTTTAATTTTTTTATATATCTTATTCAACAAGATAACTATTTTAAACAATCAGCAAAGATTTATTAATTTATATTTTATATATTCTAAATAAAATATTTAAAATTCTGTTTTTAGAAATAAAAAAAATTAACTCAAATCCCTATATTATTATTTCAGAATCACTTTTATGAGTATAAACTTATATTCATTAAAAATTACATGATATGCATTGAAAAAAAACAATTTCAATAACAAAATAAAATTATTCATTACCGGTAAAAATGAAATTGTATATAATACTTTTATTCATAATTTGAGATTTCCTCAAGATATATAAATATATATAGATAAAAATATTTATATTTAAAATGTATTTGGAAATTTTCGTATAATAAATATAATTAAAGTTAAATATATACAAAACTCTTCCATAAAAATATAATAAAAATACAAAAATAAATAAACTATTTTAATATTTTCTTTATAGTTTTAACAGAACAAAATGTTTTCCAAAATATAAAAACTTATAATTTTTTATCGATCTATTATAAATGATTTTAAAAAAATCAAACACATATATTTTTATTAAGAATTTGCTTTAAAGCTAGAAAAGTGTTTTTAAATTTCCTTATAAAAATATTTAAAATTTAATCGAGATTATATTTCCTAGGCTCTAACTAAAATATTTAAAATATGCTTCTATATAGATAATTATAAATTCAATATATTATTAAATACATTTAATCTTTTAAATTGAGATATTTGATAATAGGATATTTGCCTACTCCCTATTGTATTAAGGAGGAGATTAATACAACTACTATGATCAAATGTAGTATAGTGGGTTGGATACAAGTATCCGGGAAATATCGAATCACTTTCGGGAATTTGCTTAATCACAACTTCTATGGATAGATACGCTAAGTCTAGGTTAATATAGATTGTTTTGTCACGAAACGAACCTATTGGAACTATGAGAAAGACAATTGAGCAAGACAAGTAAGAAATGGTTAAAATGATTGAAAGACGATTATAAAGGAAACTAAGTAGATGGATTAGGTTATCGACTCGGACGGTTTAATCCTTTGGTTTGCTACTCATTAACAACATCTAAAATGCTTATCCTTGATCTAGGAGCTATCTGATTTAGATAAGTCCAATCCCTTGGTAAATACCTTTTACCAAAACATACAAGTATCAATCTCTTGACTAAATGCATTAATTAGCAAGCATTAAACCCTAGTTCATACAATCACTACATGATGCACAATCCATTGGTTAGGCTTCAAATAGCACAAGACTGATTCATTCGGGCATTTCATCGAACACCTTTCGGGCGTGAAATGCCTAAGTTCTAGAATTGATTAGCTACTTCCATTCTAGCATTAAACTCATCAATTTAGTGAAGATATGTCGATTACAAGTCCTAAATAGCAAACCTAAGTCTTAAACCACCCTACTCTACCTAATCCATCCACTTAGAAAGAAAACTACTCACTAAGCATGAAATTAACACAAAGCAAAGATAATGAAGACATGATTAAGAGTAATGAGATAGATTAAGATGATAAACAACAAGAATCTTCCAAGAAAATACAAGCAAAAGCAAGAAGAAAACTAAAATCAAAAAATAGTAAGTTGTGTGCTTAAGGTTAGGGTTTTTTCTATTTATAGAAGGACCCTCGCGAGCAACAGCCCCGAGCTGGTAGACCGGGACACATTGGTTTCCCAGGCCGGGACGCTTTGGATTATGTCTTCTGGGAGCGATGATCCCGGGCTAGCAGACCGGGACTGGGTACCCCAGGACAATGCGAGAGCGTCTTCCAGTTTGGCTTGTCCCGGGTTGGACAGACCGGGATGCTTCCCGGGACTTGAAATTCTGGCGAGGCTTTAAGGACCGTCTCGGGTTGGGAGACCGGGACGGTTACTCCGGGATGACCTTGGTCTTCGAGGCAGCGATTCGTCTCGGGCCAGACAGGCCGGGAACTTGGTCGGGATGTAGTTCTGCGCATATAGAGAACATGTCCCAGGCTACGCTAGACCGGGACTGGCTGATTTCTTGTACGGGACTCTTCGCTGGGATTGACATGGTTTGGCTCGTCTTGCAAATGATTCTCCATTTGCTTCGCGTTTCGTCCTTTGGTTGCTTCACACCTGATATATGCAAATGCAATGCAATATGACCTAAAAAGACTCTAAATGCAAGCTAAAACCGAATAAAAACGAATGAAAACTAATCCTAAAAACGATTAAAAATGCAACATATCAACTCCCCCAAATTTATCCCTTGCTTGCCCTCAAGCAAAACAAATTCGAAGTAAACAAGAGGTTTGAAAAACGGAAACCAAACAATCCAAAAACAAAGGAGAGAGCGTTTTCAATTAAGCACAACTACTTATCTCATGAACTAAGCCAATTCGCAGCTTAATACTAAGCTCTAGCAATCCACTCAACCATCCTAAGTTGCTTTCTTACATTCATTCACGAAGGAGCATGGAACATGATCAAAATATAACATGAGGCTTTGTTTGGTTCGGTTTAAAGGGGACTCCAAGCTAAAGAGAAGGTTCCACACGACATGGGGTTAGTTGTAATGCGGTTTCTCTCGCGGAGTGAAGAAATTATAGCAAAAGCAAGAAAGAATAAGAGCATCAATCTTAATTCCCAAACCTCAATCTTATTCTACACACTTTCTTCTTAGGATTTTTACACCATTTTCAAATTTTTCTCAAGAGATCTCTTTTTCTTTTTCTTTGCTCAATATTGACTCTTTTCAATCCTTAGCAACTATCTACCCAAGACAAATCTTTTTCTTTTTAAACTNCCTTTTTTGATCATTGAATTCCTTTTCTTTTTAAACTTTCTTCTTGGGGTAATGCTCTTTTTCTTTATATCTTGAGTCAAAACTAGATCTTTTTTGGCTATCTCTTTGAGTTTCTTTTTCATTCCTTTTCTTTTGGTGTTTTCTTTCTTCTTTCCCTTAACCAAATCTTACTTCTTTTCAAGTAACCCATNCATCTAGGCAATTACCACTTAAGCTACCCTTGAACCGAAAGATATCAATTCATAGATATACCTAAGTGCTTTTTGATATGTGTGGTTTTTATCGCCTTTTAAGCCTTGTTTTCAATCGGTTTTATCTAGTTTAGGATGCATTTAGGTCCAATTAGGCTTGCATTTGTATATATTTTGCATCTCAGGTGTTTAAGAAGGACTTGTACATCATTCNATCATTCATGAGTTAAATGGATCAAAGAGCCGAGAATCAGCGCATTTCAGCACTCAGGATCGGTCATGGGCAATTCTGGATCGGTCAGGGCTTGTCCAGTCTTCAGGATCGGTCAGCAGAAGAGTCAGGATCGGTCAAGGGAGCTCCAGTCATATGGATCGGTCATTGACTAAGCCAGGATCGGTTACCCCTTGACCGATCCAGACCCTACCTGAGAAAAATCTCAAAAACCCTAATTCTATCTCGTTTTTACCCCTTGTAGCCTCAATATAAATACTCATTTCCTTCTAAAGCCCTAAGGAGAATCACTTTAGTTCCATTTTGTGCCTCCCTCTTTTCTCTCTCACTTGTTCTTAGCATTTTACACTTTGTAATGCATTTTCTTTGAGATTTTAAGCTTTGATCTTGTTTTTATGTTCATTTCGCTTCTTGCACTTGTTAGATCTTCTTGTTTCTTGTTAAGTTTTTGTTAGATCTTGTTAGTTTGTGTTAGATCTAGTTAATTTGTGTTGATTTTGTGTTAGTTTGCTATTTCAATCTTCTTCTACCTCTTCTTGCTCATCTCTACCATGGCAAAACCAATTTTCTCTATAGATCTTTGTGTGTTTATCCATGGATTGTGAGTACTCACCTTCTAGGTGGTTGATTGGGCAAGATTAGGGTGTTTAGGTTTTAGATCTATGTGTTTAGGGCTTGGAATCACAAGTATCTTCATGCAATAAGATGCTCTTAAGGCTTTGTTGGATTTCATCAATCCAATCATTGATCTAAAGAAGACTTCTAAGCCCGAGAGGGTTAAATAAGATTTAGTTCATGTCTTTTGCAATCTTGAAATATCAATATTGACTGGATAATTGTTTTAGGGTGATTGAACTAGGGATCATAATGCTTCTGGATTAGGTTTTAGCATGCGGATGTGAGAGTGCGGTGTTAACATCATCTGGATAGGTGTTAATCACGCGAGAACGGTTTAAATCAAATTAGAATACTATAGATCTGAGATAGCTGTACTGGATGAAATTAAGCACATAGAATTAGGACTTAGCACCTGAAATCAATTGCATGATTAACTGCCTAGTGTTTCTCTTTATATTGTTTATCGTTATTTATCTGCCTTTTTAATATTTACCCTTTCTACAATTGACCCCTTAATCATGTTTAAAATAAGATCGATCAGTGACAGTGTTCGTTCCTCTTAGACCTAGAATAAACATCATAGAGTATTACTGTCACTAGCATCATCCTGAGGTGGTTCGACATTATACCCAATCTTTACCTCACTCTCCTTAGACAATAAGAGTGTGTGGGGGAAAAGAAACCCACTTATCAAACTGGCGCAGTTGGCGGGGATATTTTATCATGGTATTTTATCAAATTGGCGCCGTTGCCAACTCGGGATTGTTTTGGTAGCAGTAGTTCTTCTGTTTGTTCTAGGGACTAAGTTTCTTCCTTTGTCTTTCTCATTTTATTTTTTTTTTCTTGGTTTCAGGTGTATGCAATTAAGATCACACGGCTCATCCAACCTTGTTCCCCTGAATTCTGATATCCGAGCTATTGAGACATAGAACCGACGAATCCGTCGCAAAACCGAACGTCAGCTACACATCGAACGCTTAAACCTCGTCATGGACAAAATTCAGGAACCCCATGCCGCAACCAATCATCAAGCACCAGCACCAGCACCCGAACCCATTGCCAACCCACTTCAGGAAAATGCTCAGATCCTACCACCGCAAAATGCTCAGTTTCCACAAGTTCCGATTCAGGAACCACTGCCCTATGTTCGATAAGTTCCTTATGCTGCTACTATTGGAGCCTTTGATGCCCCAATTGCTAATGGACAGCACACTGGCATTCTTCCGCCGCCTGTCAACCGTAACAACATTACCATCAGCTCCGGAATTATCGGGATGGTTAAGGAAAGCAAATTCAGTGGTTTGCCAGATCAATGTCCTAACGATCACATAAACGTTTTAGATCAGCTTTGCAACACCGTAATCAACAACGGAGTTTCCGAGGATGCTTTTAAACTCAGGCTTTTTCCCTTCTCTCTAGATGGCATTGCTCGCCAAGAGGGGGGGGGGGGGGGGGGTTNACTCAGCAATTACACGGTTTTGGGAGGACCATGACTTGTCGGTCCAGCCCTGTATCATACCCCTTCAGCCTCCTTTTCCGAGTCGTCTTATAGCTAAGGTTTATGATGATGTCGTAGAAGACCTTAGAGCAACCCAGATGAGAATGCCAGAGATTAAGGCATTGCTGACAAACCCAAACTATTCAGACAGACATAAGGAGAAGCTGAGAGCTTTGATAGCCAGAATTGAGACATCCGTTGATGACTTCGTTAACCTCCCCAGACCACACATCGATTGAGATTCAGAATCAGACACTACACCTATCATTGAGACTGATCCGGCTAAGTTAGCAGATCCAGGGAGTTTCACTCTTCCCTGCACTCTCTTCTCTATTCCATTCGATAACTGTCTATGCGATTTAGCCGCTAGCGTCAACGTTATGGCATATGTCGTTGCTAAAAACTTAGGTTTTTTATCTTATGACCCATGCAGGTTTGACCTGGTACTAGCAGACAACTCACTAAAGAAACCAGTAGAAATGCTAAAAAACCTCCCCATCATGCTACAGGGAGTCAAAATTCGAGCTGATTTTGCGATCCTCCGTATGGAAAAGACACCCAAGAACCCGCTTATATTTGGCCGCCCATTCCTTGCCACTGCCGGAGCAAACATAGATGTTTGGAATGGGATAGTTAAACTTAACTTGGGAAGACACGGAGTTCAAACGTATTATTCCAGGAGAGATTTACACGGTGAACAGTACCTGGAGCACGCCTTCACACTTGGGATCACTAGCACGGAGAGTCAGAACGACATCATGTCTGAAGAAGAATCCTATGAAGAAGAAGACACGTCTGAAGTAGAGGATGTCGAACAGTCAGATGAGATCTATGAAAATCACGAGGAAGACCTTCCTTGGTCGGAATGCAGTGCAAACCAGATCGGATACAGAGATATCAACACCTATCTCGATCCAGGATGTTATTATCTTCCCGTCAGTATACTCGGAGTCCGACTGCAAAAAGCTTTATGTGGCACCAGTTCATTGATCAACGTAATGACAGAAGCTTTTTGTGAGTATTTAGGCCTCACTCCCGCACCTACTCCCATGACACATTTAGCCAGCAACTTTGGAAGTTATATCCCACCTATCGGAATAGTCGAGTGTGTTGCCATCCAGATCCAAAATTCATGGGTCAACACCGACTTCTACGTCTTTGAGTCAATACCAAAAAGAAGCGGAGCATTTGTGCTAGGAAAGGAATTTCTTAAGGATGCAGGAGGATGCATAGATTTCAGCCACAATAGTCTTGTTTTGAATAGAGTTAGAAAGGATCGTCGTAATAGAACATATTTCCCGGTGTGTGTCGACACCAAAGGCAAAGATGAGTATGGTACTCAGGATATGCACGAGTACCAAGTTCCAGAATCCGAAATTGGGTCGAACGAACATATCAGACTACGGAGAAATCGAAGACGCCGAAAGTTTTGTAAAAGACAAGCGTGAAGATATCCCCAAAGTACCTGTCAATGAAGCTTAGGGCCGACTTACTGCATTTTTTTGGAGATTGTAGCTGAGTAATGAGACTGCTCATGGAGTTAAGAATGCAGCACCGAACGATAGAGTTATTGCCCAGGACCCACCACACGTATCCACGCCAAGATATCTTCTTCAGGAAGAGTTAGCCATCCGAGTATGGACGATGGAAGGGCAGACACGTTATGATCAAGCCGCTATAAAAATGCTCATGGGCCGAGTGGAGAAGCTCGAGTCCAACCACAACCGCCATTGACCCTATATTCAGGACGTCAAGCTTTGTGACGTTAAACAATCTCGCTTGGGAGGAAGTCCCATGTTTATCCCTTGTAAATACGCTATTTAAATTTTTGCTAGAGTTTATATTGGATGGCGGGGTACTAACGAGTTTTAGAGATTGTCAAATTTCAGGTAACAAACGTTTTAGAACCGAAGAAAAGGATGAAACGAGAAGGAAGCTCGACCTACAAGGCGATGGATCGGTCATGCGCCGACCGATCCGGAAAATCGGACGGATAGGAGAAGGATCGGTCATGTGTCGACCGATCTGGGCAAAAACATGCGTACACAGGTACAACATCGGTCAGGCCATGAACGATGCACCCCATTTTCTCCCCCTTTGTGCGATTTTGCCTTAGTATTTGATGCAAAAACCCTTCTTTTTCACTTCTTCTTCATTCTAACATCTTCTCTCACCATTTTTTCTCCATAAGAACATCTTCTCATATTTAGAAACCTTAATTCTTGCTCAAAGGTGTTGGTTTTTGTTGCTAATATCTTGGGTTTTCTTCCATAATTGCTAGTTCCATCAATTAATTCTCCATTCAAGCATCTAAGGTAAAAATCTAAGCTCTCATTTTCGTGTGTACTATTCATCTGAGTAAAACTTGGAGTTTTTCAAACTTTTAGGTTGTGATTAGTATTCCATTTGCTTAGAGGACTTTGAAAAAGATAATGCTGCTTGTTTCTCTTGATGATTGAGCCTTATATTGCATGAATTTTGAAAAATCTTTAAACTTTGGCTTTTGTATTCTTCATGAGAAATTGGATTTGAATTTTGGTCTAAGAGAATGGCTAGCATGTTTTGTGATGAAATTGGACTTTGGTTGTTGAGAAACTACAAAGATTTGAGCTTTAATTTGATAAATTTTGGAATCTTATAGATTATTGATGTGTTCTTGAAGAAAAATTTTGAATCTTGAAATCGAAATTTGAGCTTTATGTTTAGACGATTATAAAACCGCTTTGTCATGGATTATGTTCATTGATTGTTTCCCTTTGTATCTCATCGATTTATGAGCTAATATTGCTAAATTTTTAAACTTTGAACTTAATGAATCGTTGAACTGGATTTTTGTAGATATTTTATGTCGAGTTCAAGGATATCCGAAATGGATAGGGAAAAGGCAAAATGACTGCGCGTACAAGAAAAGAATATTTGACAGTCCGCAACTGAAGGCCAGACCGGGTCTCACGCCGAAGAGGCGCCTCATTATTGAAGAACCCAAACACTTGCCTCAAACTTCATCACTGGAAATGATTTCCGAAAACTTTCAGGAAGGGGAAATTCCAGAGCCAGCAACATCGCACGATATGCACGAAGCATTATCCTTCTTCCC
>OVAO01004152.1:0-10487 GCA_900406285.1 Biscutella auriculata
AATAATTAAAGTGATATTAATTTGGTTAGATATTGGGATTAGACTAACCTAATTAGTTGAACATTTAACTTTTAGGGAACTTGAACAGATCGTAAACCGAGATTATTGGCGTTGCACATGGATAGAGTCCTCTTTCCATTTAACAAACAAAAAAATCAATTCTCAAAAGCATAACTCATCATTATATATATTTGTTTTTGATAAAGGAATAACATTTTTAATAGATAAAGAATTATGCAGGTTCGCAGAACTAAGATAACCATAAAACACGTACCAGCTATATAACCAAAATTCATAACAAGGTTCTCTGAATTGCTTTGAGTTATTTGATAAACTAATTAATAAAATAATATATTTCAAAAGTGCAAATGACATGATAAGTTTCTTTGGATGATCAGGAAATCTTTATTTAAACTAATTAAGTATTGGATGTTTATTTCGAAAATATCATATGACCAGTTCATGCACGATGCATCTATTAAACTTAACTAAATTTTCTTTTCTTTGACGACTTTTATTCTTCTTCCTTTTATTAACAACTTAATTATCACTAATTACATCCAAACACAAAAAAGTGGTATATGCTACTCCAAATAGCATCGATGTTAAAAGTGAATTGAGTAGTTGAAAACGTCCATTTATGACCGGTGTGTATAATCTGACAATAAAGTATTTATATGACATATATTTATTTCTTTATTGTAGTCACGATATTTATGGTGCGAGTAAAATTAATAAATTTGAAAAAGTTAATTAATTTTAAATCTTTTAAAAAAGAATGTGGGTCCTATAGGCTGCTCGAATGCTTGTATAGCCGTTACTCACCAGTTACCGTTAAGTACAGGCCATGTTTGCCACGCATCCTTTTTGGAAATTGACCAATTTGTATCATCCCAATCGTAATACAAGACTATCGGATAAACATTAATATTGATCTTGTTTAAAATTAGTTCACCCAGAATTAGATTAAGAAAATCATTTAATTCTCTACACCATTTCACTCTGAGTTTTCATTTAAATTAAACTGGCAGTAGTGATTAAAAATGAAAGTGAAACTTATATTAACTACAACAAAATTGCAAACCACATGTTACCGAAACCGATCCATCGATATGTAGGCCGATTAAATACAAGTGACCTTGTCACATTTGAAAACCAAAAAATATTAAAAACTTCAAAAATTAAATACAAGTGACCTTTTCACATTTGTTATTTCTTTTGCTTCATTTTAAAGGATATTTAAAATTTTCGCACAAAAAATAAGAAATCATTTTTTTTTCAATTTATCATTTACCTAACTCTAATTCGACCATAAAAACTATAATACAAAATAAAAATGGTTATTAAAAATAAAAATGCCATTAATTTTTCATTGAAAACTGAAAATATCGCTTAATTTATAACAAATTTTTTTAACTAAAACTTTACTTATTATGAAACAGAAGAAGAATAAATTATTCTATTCGTCTACTTCGGAGTCAAGAATAAAGCTTGGAATTGCCAAAGTCACTTCCATGCAAATCAAAATTCAATTATTTATGATAATATTGTCAATAACAAAAAAAAAACACTAGATTTTATGAAAAACGAGTATAAACTATAATATTTGAGATAGGGTAAAGTCATGAGAATTGAAGGATTTTTAGCGACTAATTCATTACATTCTTCTTCATCGGTTTTTCCATCTTTGCTCGTATCAACCTCGGTCATCATCTACTGATTAGACTAAACTGATTAATTAAACTAGAAATATAATAATTGTAGTATGTTAATGTTAATATATTAAAATTATGTATGCATCATGACCTATTCCACAATAACTTCAATGGTTTCTTCATAAAGTCTAAGTCTGTTTCACCAAGTAAAGCGTCAACCATCTTTTTTAACTATTTCCAACCAAAATTCAGACTTAACATGATTACATTATATGTATTTATCGTTTATGATAAGTACCTCTTCGAGCTCGATGAATCCGGTTCCATAGAGGTCTTAGAGCTTAAACATGACTGCATGCAGTTCACAACAGTGTAATGACTAGAATGGTTTAGTTATTGAACCCGAAAACATGTATATCATATGTAGATATACGTACATGAAAACTTTTCATGCTCGGGAGTGTGTAGATGGAAGATGCTATAAGTGAACGAACAAATTCACCAAACTCTATTACACTGCGCGTTCCGTTTCCTATCAAACATATAAAACACCTGCTAACCTATATTAACTTGTGTTTTCAAAATCTTTTAGTTAAAAAGAACTGTTAACTTGTTAACATCCTAACTCATTCCTTCAACATTAACTAAAGCTTTAAATTACATATGTACACGTATAGTAAAAACCCAAAAATACAGTTATTGTTGCAAATTTGTTAATGAATAT
This sequence comes from Biscutella auriculata, assembly GCA_900406285.1. Taxonomy (NCBI): domain Eukaryota; kingdom Viridiplantae; phylum Streptophyta; class Magnoliopsida; order Brassicales; family Brassicaceae; genus Biscutella; species Biscutella auriculata. Next base: position 2,380 of record OVAO01004152.1, read on the forward strand.
GTATATGAATCATGGAATAGATGTACAAACCATGTCGGCAAATAGATTTTGCGTACTGTTGTTTCTGAACAAAATCAAAAGAAATTCTTCCTGTCCATAATTAATAATATGGATATCAAATTCCAAAACTAGTTTAAATGTACACTCCTTTTTATGACTGAAAAATATATAAAAACACTTTAAATATAGAAATAAACGTTATTACCTTATGGATGAGACCATCGTCTATAATGGATGTACTTAATTTCGTAAATAAATTGTGTAAAACTTCTATCTTATTCACTGTACACTGCATATATAATGGCATATAGCTAGCTTCGTAAGATACATATGGATATGTTGCGTACAATTCATATTCGTTATAGATGTGTGTTTCGTTTATTAGCTTTTCTAATTTTATTTAATTAACTAATGTCATATTATTATTTTGTATATTTTGCATATTTTGTATCGTGTGTTTTGTTTGACTTACAGGGAGTTTCAGATGCAAGAACATGAGGGTCCTCATATCCAGGAGGATGCTTTGTTCCCTTCAACGTGAAGCATTTCACGAACCTTCAAATTCCAATTCTGTTTCTATTAGTAATTTCTACATATACTTGATATCAACATCTGAATATATACATGGTAAAATAAAAACCCTTGGATTAAAAAGATTTTAAACAGACATAATGAATCTAGGCATTTAGCTTTGAGCTTATAATATGATCATTTTATGATTAGAAGTTGAATTCATGACAACCGATCGAGAATATGAAAACAAACTTGAAAATAATTAAACTCTTGTTATGGTCAAGTAGGACCTCAAGATCCAAACGAAATCAAATCTTTTTTGCAGAGACAATCAAACGAACCTTGAAACTCATATTGTAGAGATCTCTCTTTATGTAATAAACTTTAATAAACCTCAAATCAACAGAAGAAAGATTTAATGTTTGTTAAAATAGAATCATGAAAATGATACTTGGAAGATATTATTCTTAATTCCTATTGGTTAGTTTCAGATTAGGTGTTCTTCCTTTTTGGTGTTCGAGAAGACTTAATGATATTTGTGTATTAACTATGATAATGAAGTGCTTTTGTGATTGGTTTCTCTAATCTAAGACCATGTGCATCAGGGGTTGTAAAAAGTTTGTTGGGTCGATTTCTAAAGAATAAAAATCCAAGAAAAGAAATTAGAAATTGGCTTAAAAGGGAGAAACGGTTCTCGTTTAAGAGATTATAGAACTGTTTCTGAACCGATGACGTGTTGGAATTGTATTGGTTGCGTGAAAAGGAAGAAGAAAAATATCAAAGGGTCTTCTCTCACTCGTTCATTACGAGGAAATAGAGAGAAAAAACAGAGAGAAAACGATGGTGATTTGAAGGCAAAAACCGATCGGAAACGAGGCGTGATAAATCGATCGGAATAGAGGCGTGATAAATCGATCGGAAGCCAGGCCTAATAAATCGAACGGAAGCGAGGCATGGTAAATCGATCGGAAGTGAGGATGAAGAAAAATGTCGAAGGGTTTTCTCTCGTCAGAGCCGATAAATTGATCGGAAGCGAGGCGTGAAGAGGATATCTCTTACAGGAGAAGCAAAGTGTGACATGCGAAGCGTTTAGGGGTTTCGAAACCCTAAAAATTGATTTGGGTTTCCGAAACCCTAAAAATCGATCTGGGGTTTTCGTTGGGTAAGTTCATAAGATGTTGTCTTTCTTCGTTTCACCTCTTTTGTGGTTTAATTTGAGTAGATTAGATGTGTATTTGTCGATTAGATGAGTAGATTTGAATGCTAAGTAGAATCCGTGAATATTGTTCAAGAATTCTCTTTATTGAATATACATGTATGTAAATAGTTTAATTTGAGTAGATTAGTTGCTTATTTCTCGATTAGATGAGTATATTAGTACGAAAAGTATAATCTGTTAATATTGTTTTGAGTTCTGATTATGTGTTTTGGTGGTGTTACAAAGCCGGAACTCGAAGAAGCATCACACGATCGGAGAAGAAGGATAAACATCACATAGATCTGGTGTTACAGAGATGGAACCCGAAGAAGCATCACACCTGCTTCAAAGATCAAAGAACAAAGAACAAAGATAAGAGTTCCATTTCACTTCTTTATTTATACCCGGAACCTCTTGATTAATTTAGAATGCTCATTATATGTTTTGGTTATTGTCTAGGGTGTATGCAATTTAGAATCATCTTTATTAATTTAGAATGCTCTTTGATTTTTCTTAGGTATTAAATAATTTAATGCATAAGGCTTGTATGATTTAAGTAGATGACTTGAAAGTGAATAGTTTGTTAGGTGTAGATATTAAAGAGAAAGTGAAAGAGAACTTAAATAGTTTGTTAGGTGTAGATTAGAGTTACAATGAATGCTAGTAACTCTAATTATCTTGAAGTACACTGTTTTTATTGTTTGATAATGAGAAATATGACTCGATAGTTTGATAGCTTTGGTTAAACACTGCTAAGTCGTGTTAGAAAGAAAGATTTGATTGTCTTATAATGAGAAACATTGCTTTTATTGTCTAATTATAAACTGAAAAGAACCATGCTTTTATTGTTTGAATGCTAAAATAGAATCAGTTAATATTGTTCCACAATTCTCTTGGTTTTTTAAACTTAATTTTGGATAGTGTTGTGAGCCTTTCTTAATTAGTTTAATTAGTCTAATCTTGGATAGTATTGTCCACTGTATCATTGGTTATTGCTTAATTAGTTTTTTCTTATATTGTCTTAGGTGGAAATAATCACAAGAAGAGTATTACGCTCTACAACTATTGGTTTGTGGAGATACAAAGTGAAACAGACACGGTTTAAATAATGAATATGAAATATTGAATACTAACTAAAAACCAAGTTACAATTGTTTAAATAATAGTTAAACATCTTTGTTAGTTACCAATAAACTATAATTAATCATTTTTTTGTGCAAATTGGTTTTGATATTTTGTTCCAAGAATAAATTGATTTGTAAATTTTTATTTTAGTAGAAATATGAACGAAACTTAGACAACGTAATAAGAAATACATAAACTGAGTAGAACTGAAACTATATAATAATTACAAAAAAACTAAATGATCAACCGTTATTGAACTTTCTGTCCACGCACTATAACTTATAAACAAATACTTATTGTATACATAATATAACAATAAATAATTGTATAACAAAGTACAAATTGAGACATTTTGAGTTTGTCTTGTACTCTGAGACATTTGTTGTTTTGTTTTTACTATTTATCCCTATAACTACCTCCATTTAACCAATCGATGTCATCGTAACTACAACATTATCTAGTTCATGACTTTTTCAAAATTATATTAATTAACTAATTAATTAAGGGTTCTTTTCCTGATGTTTTTTTTATCGAGGAAAGATAGGTCTTGTGAGAAGAGGAAGACCAACAAAAGCAGAATCCTAAAGAATTTGAAATTGCATGAGGCACATTTCATTACAGCTTCACTGACTCCATCTCTTCTTTCAAAAGCTTCCATTTCTCTCCTATATTTTTCAAATTCGACAACTTTTCTTCTGACTTAATAAGATTATGGTTTTAGTTTCTAACTCATTCCTCTGTTACTTCTATTATCCATTTTCTTCGCCACGATTCCCCTGACAAAGTCTCACTCAACGTCAATACTATTAATTCCTCTCCTTCTCCGCCTTCTGAACCAGATCTATGTAACAACGTCTTCATCTCCTACACTCACTCAAAGGGATCTAACGACTCCACCAATTAACCCTACCGTTTAGAATATGTGTTGATGGTGCTCAACAACGGTGGCAACAAGCTCAAATTATGACGTGTCTTCGTCAAATTCCCCCACCGCAAGATCCTCGTCTCCGCTACCAACATAATACTCTCAGATAGGTCGAGCCTCCTAGTGAGCGTCGAAAATGGCACCGTGTTCGCCAGTTATCCCTCGTCGGATGTGAAGTCAGCTCTTCAGACGGCGAGTGATGTCACCCAGATGCAAGCGCGTGTTGAGCTCGTCAGGACGCACTTTGGAGTTGAGCCACCAAATGTGCCGCTTCCGAAGAACATCACTATAGCTACAGATGGATGGAAATGTCCCAAAACCACTCAAAAAGGTTAAAAAATGTCGAGTGCCATCGTCTTAGTTGGCTCCGAGATTTGGTTTCTCGAATCTGGAAATTTGCTTCTACTTCCTTGTTTTTGGCTCGATTTTTTCTTTTCAAAAATTTATAGTAATCATAGCTCTTTTGACTTATCTTGTTTGCTATATTTTACGAGTTTCATTTACTGATCTTCGTTTGCTATGTTAAGGACTTAGCCTTATGGCTTTCTAGGGGATATCAAGTTTGCATTAAGTCGAGGTCAATCATTCATATGTAATCACAAGGTCAACCATTCATATAATCGCGATAAAAAAAAGATAACTCACTACCTAACTCATAGATTTTAAAGGAGAGTCATTCAAGCTCTTTTCATATGGTCAACTATCGTCGCACTAACAATAGCTTGACCAAGTTACGACTATCAACATTGTCTTTGTTGTAGTAGAAACCATTCGTGCATCGTATGTCGTATGGTAACCATACATTCATTGTAGTCAAGTCAACCATTAATATATTACAGACGATAATATACTAAATGGTACACAACCATTAATTAACAGTCATATGGTTAACCCGTAGTATATAAACATAAGCTCAACCATAAATTCTTGGTTGCCATTTTTGTATTCACGTATGCAAACCATACGTGAAATGTATCCTCACCAACCATTAATATATAACACCCCTAATAATATTTTAAATTCAATGGTTTGAGTTATACATTAAGTAGGAAAGTCCCACAAAACACATATATGTGGTCAACCATCTCGCACTAATCACTACCTAACCAAATAACGGTTCTCAATCTTTTATTGTTAGCATGGGTAACCATACGTTCATTGTATTCACATCAACCATTACTATACAACATTCACGAAAATATAAGATTATAATTCAGCATATGGTTATTTTGTATGGTTAGATGGTTGATTCTAAGCACGTGTTTATTTGATTAACTAGAAAAACAATTTCAATGTATGGTTATTGTGTATGGTAAATGGTTGTTGCTAAGCACTTATTTATTTGATTAACTAGAAAAAAAATTTCAATGTATGGTTATTGTGTATGGTTATTTGTTTAACTACATGGATACTAATAGAGTATTTTATATTTGTAGTTGTATGTTTGTATGTTAAGATAAATATGTTTAACCATCGACTGTCAAATTAGGGTAAACCAAATAATTAATGGTGTATGGTTAATCGCAATGTTACCTTATGAAATATTGCGTTAACCATATGAACCGTATAATTAACTATTATTTTTTCTGATGAATGCCGGTTTGCACACCCTTAAAATTGAAACAACAATCACTAGCAATTGATTGACCATACAAAACAACTATCAATGTATGGATATCCACTAGGATATTGAGGTAATGATAATAGGAAAATGGTCAGCTTTCGAAGGTCGAATATATGGTTAACCATTTGGATATGCATTTATTGTTGACCATCACTAGTTAATATGCAATAATGGATATGCGGTTAAACGAAAGCTGCATTTAAATGAAAGCTTATATACCGAAAAACAAAAAAAGGTTAACCACCTCTAAAATGGAACACATTCAAGCATTTATTATCGATGGCTTATGACTTAGAAAGCGGTGGACGGAACACGATTTTTAAGAGGAGACCTCAAGAAAGAAGAAGTCACAACTCGCGAGAATCTCAACGAAACCCCTCCATGAGGCCACAAAGATATAAAGTAAGAAATCAGAATTAAGATTTCCAATTAATCTTTCTGAGATTTGGACAAGAGATGAAGATTTTCTAAAACCCTACAATGTAAAAAGAACAAACAATTCATGAAAGAAGACCATACAACACTGTGTCTCATGTGCTATACAATTTCTAAAAAAAAATTCTGATACGACAAACTTTTTCAAACTGATTTATAAGAAATCCTTACAAACAAGTTTTAAATTTCTTCAAAATGAGCCGAAACTATTTCTACAAAAGATTGAAAAAAGAAGATAGAGGAAAGAGAGTGGGGAACTTCACTAAAGTTGATGAAAGAGAAAAAAAGTAGGGAATAAATGAATCAAAAGAAAAAGTAAATAAAATAGACATACTATCTAATTTTTCAGATGTGACTGGAACTAGAATGAATGTGCACCATTCGATTATAACTAAAGAAATAATCCATAGTCTAAAATCTATATTATTAAAGTAGAGTTTATCTACTTAAAAATTATAATTAACCCAATAATTTAAAAACTAGGCAAATTAAATCATATATATTTCTAATCAATATTGTTACAACAATATTTAAGAATCACGTAATTTCAAAATATGATTATCTAATACATTAAAATCTTTAAATATGTAATTTCAAATTGTTATCTTATATACGAATCTATATTTTAGCTTAGGGTCCATAGATTCAAATTTTATCTTAATAATAAATAAAGTTAAAATAATTTTTACTAACAAAAAGAAACAAAATTCAAGTTTGAATGTACATACTAAAATATTCATCATAGGTTTTGTACTCTAGCTTTTTAAATCATACGTTAAATTTTAATCATATATTTAAAAAAAAAGAATCAAAATATATTTTGGTTTTAATTATTAATCATAGGCTAAAATATACCTAAATTAAACATATTGCCCCATGATACATTTGCTTACTAATTTACCTACGTTAAAACGAACACTATTTACAATCTAAAATCTATAACAATATTTTAACAAACTGAATAATACTTAATTACCTAAATAAATTTTAAAATCAAACAAAAAATCATGAATAACTTAGAATTGTATACTATTACGTTTTACAATATAAAAGTTGAATTACTAATATTATTTATAAATAAAAATTAACAAGCGCTTTTGCGCGGATACAATTCTAGTTGAATTGTTAAAAAGTAGATACACAAGTAAATAAAGAAACATCAACAGGGTAAAATTGGAATTGACGATGCCAAATAATCTCAAAATTGACAGCAAAGGTTCTATGCTGCAAAGAAACCCAAAATTATTTTGCAATAACCAATCTTGAAACTACCCCAAATTATAAATTACCCATATAACAAAAAATAGGACGATCCTTCACAATTAACCCAAACATCTAATACTACATTTTTATTTTTTATAGATACATAAATAGCTTAAAGTATGCATTATTTATGTCTAAAGATTTTGTCTGGGATGACACATTCTAAGAACATATTGTCAATGACACACTTTTTTTCTCTTAACACTTACTCTTAATGTTATTACCTTAAATATCTCTAACTAGACAACTAACACTCCTTGTAACTAGGCAATTACACTAACGATCTAGAATCCCTAATATCTTCCTCCTTTTCTTTCGTTACAAAAAGAGAGTTCTTTCTTCAACCTAGATCTACAATTCCTCAAACTCGGTTTAAACAATTTTAGACCCTCGACAACAACAAAGATGTCCCCAAAAACGTAGATTTTTGTCCTCAAATTTCAACCCCAAAATCGCGCCTTCCATATGAATATTAATACCTCAAATATCTCATACCTTCAGACAAGAACACCTACCTCGCTTCACACCAAACATATTCAGGCAACAAAGATCTCCTCTACTCACTGATACAACCTTTTCAGAGTAATTACTTCCTGCAAAGTGCGACAACAGAAGAGATATTTCCGCTGGATAAACAATACACCCATCGATTTCATAGGCCTTATCTCTACAAAAAGTGAAATAGTACAGTCTCGATTTCCCATAAACTAACGAGAATAAGCTAACGAATTCGCTCTCTAGTTTAGCAAGTAACGAGATTGTTAGCAACGATTAGATGATATCATCAACGCAAATCTAATGGTCCTCATTTAAACAACAATTTAATCTAAATTTCACCCAAAAGGACTTGATGATCTTTTCTCCCACCCAAAAATTTATTCCAATAACATTGATTTATTCCAACTTGCCTAAAATCTTAAATTGGTGTCTTTCACAAATATTTTTACAGATTTGCCTCCGTAGACGAATCTCCCTTAAGTCTAATATGATGTCGTCTGGTTTTCGGCCCGTTAAAGAATCTAACG
>OVAO01004153.1:0-10487 GCA_900406285.1 Biscutella auriculata
TGCGAAAAACATTCTAGTAGTTTTTGAAAGATGTATGTTACACTAGTAATATTCCGACTTTTCTATACTATTCTAGTCATTTTCTCTAAAAAAAAAAACTTCAATCTTGCATAACAATGTTTAGAAGTGAGAGTTTAACATAAAAGAGGAAGAAGAATACCAAATGGAGGCTCTCTCCTCTTCAAAATAGGTTTAGAGTGCTTAAATAGTGGTTCCAAATAGGGTAAAACCCGACTGGTCAACTCTAAATCCGCAATTTTGANGGTTCAACAGGATCGGTCAGGAGGTGACCGATCCTTGATACTCCTTGACTGATCCACAACTTCAGGTGGTGCCATGACCGATGCTGACCCTCATATGCTTCCTTGACCGATGCTGCTTTGGTCTATGACCGATCCTGGCCGATGAAAAGTGATGATTCTTGGTTCCTTTGCTCCATAATGCCCCTAAATGATGCATGATCCCTTTTAGTCACATGAAACCCATAACCTATACAAATGCAAGCCTAAAGGAATCTAATGCAACATAATCAAAGCTAGAATGATGACAAAAGAAGAGCAAAAAGACACTAAAAATCACATATATCAGTTACCTCTTTGGATTTGTGGTATGGCAGTCTGCAACATACTACTTGAAACGGTCAAGAGCATCGTGCAAGGTCTTTGTTGTGAGTTGTTGGAAGCTGGCAATTTTATTCCTTAGCTGAGTAGATCTAGCCATAGTATAAAATTTCCCAGGAAAGCAATCTTGTACTCCTCCCAATTCTTGATGGACCCAAAAGACAACTAAAGGTACCAGTTGTGTGCCTTGTCTGCCAAAGAGAATTCGAAAAAACTGCATTTCAGGGCATCTTCAGGCACTCCATTCGACATGGTGGTGTTGCATATCGATTCACATCTAGAGATATGTCGAATCCGGTTCTCGTTAGCCATTTCGTGGAACTGATGTTGTTGAACCAAGTTAATGAGACCGGCCTTGATCTTGAAATCTCTTCTCTCCACAGGAGGGAACTACACTCCCTGTCTGATTGTGAATTGAGTAATGGGAATATCATAATATCCTAGGGTGAGTCTTAGAGCATTCATCTCAACCGCCTCAGGGGCTTGTTGGTTCCTAGCTCCGACATGTGGATTGAGACCTACTTGTTGTTGATCGCCACCCACAGTAGGAGGTAAATTGAGTCCTTCTCCTTGTGGAGGGTTATGTATCATGGGCAACTGAAGGTGTTGTTCTTCGTTAGCCATCTCGATCTGATGTTGTCTTCCTCTCTTAACTTGTCTTTACAAGCGTCCGAGCTCGTTTTCCAAGGGCAGTAGATTTTCAATTCCTTTGCTCCTCGTATGTCTTACGCTCATGCACCTGAAAAAAAAAAAAAGGGAAAATCGTCAAATAAAACGTTCACGAGGTTTGATCGAACTTGGTACGGTTCAATCGAACTGAAATTACGGAACATAGAGGTTCGATCGATCCAATGGTGGTTCGATCGAACTGAAATTGCGCGATGAAAAAGTTCGATCGATCCAAAAATGGTTTGACCGAACTGTAGAGAAAAATAGTCTAAAACATAAATTTGTCCTAGATGAAAACTTAGTCCTAGACTATAGGCTAGCACATTTAATCTCCGACAACGACACCAAAAACTTGATGTCACTTAAATTTTACCCTAGACAACTATTCTGCAAATGCACTAACGGTCACTGTAGTATTTAGGGATCGAATCCACAGGGACTAAATACTAACACAAAGAGGGAAGCAAGACTAAGTGATGGCTAAGATTCAAGCAAAAATTGATTGTTTGTAACTAGAAATGGTGAGAGCAGTAAAAAGCAATAATTAAAGCAAGCAGGTGATTCAAGAATAAGCAAGCAATCAAACCTAGGAAATATTAAAAGGGGTTTTGACAGGAATCGCTCAGATAAGTTGTCAAGAAAAGAAAGCAGGATCTGAGAACATAGCTTAGATTCTATGACTTACTCATTAAACGCCCAGTACTCATCACACCATGTCGGACTAGAGTTATAACCAATGTGGAATCTAACATATGTCTCCTTTTCTAAACCTCTTAAAGTAGGTTCACCTCGGGTCTCAGGTGTGAACCTACGCCTAACCGAGCCCTTTAGGTACTAGCCACATCATTAGCTAGCCCCAAGAGCCTAGAAATCTCGGTAATCCAGTTACGTATTATCCCATCGAACTAGGCAGTCTCGGTTAAACAATGTTTAATAAAGGTCACTAGGTTGATCGCTTTATTTGTCAGACAGGAGTGATCAGCCTAAACCCCCTTAGTTACTGACTTGGGTGATCCAAATTAATGCTTGTCAGGCTCTGATCATCCTAAGCCTATATCCAATTTATAAGATTGAATCTAGGCTAACAAATTAGTTACTAAGAAAGAATCCTTATTGTTTCCTTTTCTCTAAACATAATCTAGCATAAACCCTAGTTTACCCTTCTAGTGAAATCCCTAGATTTGATCTAATTGAACTACTCAAAAATGGTAATAGCAACCAAGCAAGACATAGTTGAAAGCATAAAAACAATTATGATAAATCAGTAACAAGGGTTTCACACTACAAGTTGTCAATTCGCAATTTATCTCCCTAAAACTTATTCAATAAAAACCATAATTGCAAAAAAGCAATGAAAATAAAACTAAGTAAAAGTCTATAAAAAAAGTGTGCTGAAAATCGAGTCTTTTGGTGTCCTTTTATAGTCTATGCGAGTCAAGCGGGAATTGAGCTTCAAAATTCGGAAAAAAAGGAAATTGGGGTTATGGATTTATCAAACCGAATGTAGTCTGATCGAACCGGCCTTGGTCTCGTCTCAGGATCTTGGATTTTGCGCGACAGTTCAAACCACCTCATCTTGTAATCTGGTTCGATCGAACCATGTCTTTTTCTTCATTTGGTCTTTGACTTTCGGATCTTGTTCGACCGCTCCATTTTGAAAGAAGGATTCGATCGAACCTGATGTGGTTCGATCGAACTCATGCTCGGATTGATGAGTTTACTTTGAATCTCTTTCCAAATGTGTCTAGTAGCCTTCTTTCCTGAGATTTCTTTTACAGACTTGTGAGACCTTGAAATGAGACAGAAAGACTCCAAAGCACGTTAATAACTCAATAGAGGTTCATAATCCTACCAAAATGTGGGATTTAAACCCCTAAAACCAGGACATATTACATATATATAAGACATAAAAAAGAACACCATTCGCTACTATATGCATCTCTGTAATATTAAAAGAGGGTATATTCAAAAACCAAAAAAGGTATATTCAAAAACCAAAAATGTACAAATCACATAATCACCAACCATTCACTTAGACCATCTGGGAAATTATATAATGATGATCAAACCCTAAACTAGTTCCTAAGATTTCTATAAAAAATATCATTATTTTTAATCTCTACAAGGAACATGATATCAGGGATATGCTTCCTTCTAATATCCTTAGAATATAGAATGGTGAAGTGATTCATTACCCCTCGACAATTCCAATTAATTAGCTTTATTCCCTTGATGATTTATGGATAACTACCTAACTTTTCTCAGATTTTTACCTTACTACTCCATGATCCCAAAAGTCTCACATTCTCTTGATTTCTACTTACTACTCCTCATTTTTTGCACCCTTTAATCATGGGGATGATGTTGTTTCTCCATAGTTTCAGCTAAGATGTTTTTTCATCTTTACTCTAAGTTATAGAGTACTTTGATATCTCAGGTTTTACCTTGAGAATCTCATTGCTAGTGTATAGAGACAATTCGCAGTTGTACTTAGGGATCGAACTCACATAAGTTCATTTGCTAACATGAATAGACAATAAGACTAAATAATAATTAAGAGGGAAATAGTAAAAGGTGGTGGTTTTGTAACTAGCAGAAAACAAAATAGCAAATAGCAAGATCATAGGGAACGAGATGTAAATAGATGAGCAAGCATTAAGCCTGGAGAATTCTCAGGGATTTTCGTGTTCTACTTAGATTGTTGGGTGAACCAGTGAATGTAGTTTTAGAACTCATATTTCTACTCTGAATCTAACCTCGTGTTCGGGTGCTAAAATCATATGTTACAAACCCCATAAGCCTAACTGTTATTGACCTCTTATTGATTTAAACAAGTATGATAATGAACAGAATTTGAAATGTTCACAAGGTCCAATCGATTCATTTGTCGTTGTTAATTGTAAACTTTGCTCTCCTAGTGTAGAATAGGCGATCTAACATTTGTTTTTGCTGCATAAATTAAGCCTAAATCCAAATCTAAACGGTTAGAGTAATAAGACAGTTGTTTCAACCATTAGGTGAAGAATGTAAAAGTTATTCCCCTACTAAACATCCCTAATCTGACATGAACTTTAATTCCCCTCTTGAAAACTCTAAATTCAATAAAGGAATAACTCACACATGGTAATAGAAATCAAACAAGGAAAATTGATTGAAGCATAAACAGATTGAATATATCATTAAAAAGGATTAGAATTCTTCTCCAAAATACAAAATACAAAAATTTGGTTCTGAATCGTCTCCCTCAAAATTCTCTCTAAAACTCTCTTTAAAATTGATTCTAAATCGTCTTTCTTAGAATTCTCTAAAACTTTTTTTGAATCTATAAAATTTAAGATCATAATCTAAAAGTCAAGATTTTTTTGCTGTTTTTATTTGAATGGACCTTTTTACCTCATATCTTATTCTAATTTTAGAAATAATTAGAAATTTTAAAAAGATAATATTATTTGTTTAGTTAAAAGTAAAAAAATATATTAAAATTTTGAATAAGAAACAACTACTGTTAAAATAACAAAAAGAAAACAAATATGAGGTTCAAAATCCAAAGGAAATTAAAATGGTGCATCAAATTTTGCATTTCAAATGATTCTACTTCTGAGTAATAAAAAGTACTCCATTTGTTTCATTATGTATAATTTTTTAGGATTTTGATTTTGTTTTAAAATATAAGATTTTTATAAATATCAATGCAAGCTTTACATTTTTCTCATTAAATATTGAATTGACTAGCCAATAATATTCTTATAAATAATTTGTTTGTTTCTTTTTAATTATTATTAAAGATTTTTTGTTTAAATAAAATATTGCTTTTTTAAATTATGTATTTCTTAGAAATTTTTTTTAAGAACTCATTTGGTTTTATTACTTCTAATTTTTGGATAATATGTTCATCACTTGAAACAACACATGGACAAGATGTGTCTCTCTAGTTTATAAGTATCACTTTCAATGACACTAATCTTCTCTTGTTTTCAAGTAGTAACGGGTGTGAATTTTCAAGGAAGTAAAATAAATCTTGGTATGTCTGGCAATATATACAAGACTTGAGTAGCATCTCATCGATTCAACAATCCATAAAGAATAAATCCATGAAGGATTAATGATATGATAATTATGTTCCGAGAACCTTACTAAGGTCTGATGGTTTGTAAACATCACTTTAACTCATGGAGAGTTATGTTAAATCATATAATATTCAACAATATTGTTGAGATAAATGACCTTGGAAAGAAATATTATTTTTCGGGATACTATGGACCATAAGTCTAGATATAAAATCCGATTAGTTACTCAAAATTTTTCTCAAAGACAATGAATATATTTTGAAGAGACATATTCTCCGGTAATGGGTGCAGTCACATTTAGATACTTGATGAGTTTATCGGCATCTAAAAATTTAGAATGTATCTTATGGATGACGTGACTGCATATTTATATGGATCACTTGATAATGATATCTATATGAAAATTCTAGAAGAATTTAAGATCCTAGAGAAATCAAATATCACAAGAGGATTTATGGAAATATATTCATTCAAGTTACAACGATCACTTTATAGATTAATTAGCAATCGGGTCGCATGTGGTATAATCATGTAAATGATTTTTTGTTGAAAAAGAGATACATTAACAATGCATTTGCCCTTGCGTTTTTATTAAGAAATCCTCGAATGGATTTGGGATCATTGTTATTTATGTCGATGACTTGAATATAATTGGAACTCACAAGGAGATTGATGATGCAAGAGATCATATGAAAGAAGAGATTGAAGTAAAAGATCTTGGAAAGAATTTTTTTTATCTTGAAATCCAAATTGAATATCTTAAAGATGGAATATTTGTGCATCAATCAATTTATACTAAAAGGGTGTTTTCACGTTTTAATATGAATAATGCAACTCCTTTAAGTACCTTGTGGTTAATAGATCACTTGATACTAATAATGATCCATTTCGATCTTGTGAGGATAATGAGGAACTCTTAGGTCGTGAAGTACCTTGTATAAATGCAATTGGTGCACTAATGTATCTTGCAAATTGTACTAGGTCGAATATAATTTTTGTTATTAATCTACTTGCAGGATACAATTCGTCTACAAGGTACAGTTGATTTAGAAATATGTTATTACAGAAACCCTGTTTTTGGTCTAGTTGAATTTGCAGATGCATGATATTTATTGGACCAAGAGAAAATTACACTTCATGAGGCATGTAGATAATATGTTTGGTTAAAGGTCATCACATCAAAGAAGCAAATGGTTTTGGTATCAATAAGGAGCCAACAATATTATTCTAAGACAATGCTGGTTGTGCCGCCCAAATCAAAGAAGGTTACATCAAGAGTGATCGGACAAAGCAAATTCCACCAAGGTTCTTCTCATACATCAAAGAGCTCGAGAAAAGCAAGGACGTAGACGTATAATATATCCGCTCATGTGAAAACGCAGCCGATCTATTCACGAAAGCTCTTCCTACAACAACTTTCAGAAAACATATTCGAAGTATCGGGATGCGTCATCTTTGTGAATTTTGAGAAGGGATGGAGATCGTTTATTTCGGGGGGAGATTACACCACTGTACTCTTTTTCCCTTATTACGGTTTTTATCCCAACGGGTTTTTCCGTAATAAGGTTTTTAACGAGACAGTAGATGACACAGTCATGGTGATGAATACTCAAGGGAGAGTGTTAAAGAAAAAGTGATTATTCATCACTTGAAACAACACATGGACATGATGTGTCTCTCTAGTTTATAAGTATCACTTTCAATGACATTAATCTTCTCTTGTTTTTAACACCTCAGGATTGAGGTGTCATTTGCTCTTTGATTTTATTCAACTATAAATAGGATGATTTGTAGTCTTTTGTAATTATATAACATATCAATCAAAAGGATTTCTTATCAATTCTCATATCGTAGGAGAATATCTCTCTATCTCCATAAAGTGGTTCTACATAAATATTATAATAGTTTATAACAGTTCTACTATTGTCAACAATTGAAGCAATTGAAGTATTTTTCGGAAAATGATGACGTGTTGTCTTTGTTTTTTATTCGTTTAAAAAATGATACATTCACATTACTTTTTTTGCACGAAATAAGGATATTATTGATGAAGGTCATGATACAAGCATTCTTGGATACAATCTGGAACTATTAGATAAAATATAAAGTCTGGTAGATGGTGATGAGAGGTAGCTAGGACATGCGTCGGGCGGTTAAAGACCCTTGAAATCCAGCCAAAACGTACATCCACAAATTTGCATTTCCAGCCCAGAATATCTCTTATCCAGTTTAGAGTTCCAAAATGTTTGGTTCGGCCATCCAGAATGTCTCTCACTAGGGAATTGTCGCCTTCAAAGATAACCTTTTGAAAACCCTTGCTCCAACAATACTGCATTGCCATAAGTAAAGCTTGTAGTTCACCCTCTAGGGGGAGGTAACATATCCTCCTGTAGATTGACACGCGCCTTGATAGATGCCCTCTGAGTCGCGGATAACATAGCCCGCGGAGGCTGGAGTTCCTTGGACTACAATCATAATTGCATTTGACCCAAGAGCCTGGTGGGCACTGCCAACGTGTAGTTGGTGGTGAGCGAGTAAAAGCTGAGGCATTTAGATTAGTGTCAAGAATAGATGTATTGCCAGCGAGCCATTCCACTGCGTCCGTATGAGCTTTTTGCTTGGTTTCCATCCAAGAGATATCCATGTTCTGGTAGAGAAGGAAATTGTGAGCTTTCCATAGACGCCACAAAGTCCATAAGCTAACATGTTTAGAAATGTCATCCAAGGAGGTATCTCTAGCAAACGACAAAATTCCGTGGAGTTTATCTTCAAGGCTCGCATCAGGATTCAGCAGAAAGGGAGGGTTAAGGCCTGATGCTCGTCATACTGATATAGCGAAGGGGCATTCAAAGAAAATGTGCAGAGAGGAGTCCTCCTTGTCACAACATCGTGGGCAATTGAGATTAAGCACCATGTAACGAAGGCGAAGATTCTCGCCTGTAGGGAGACAACCGCTTATAACTCGACACAAAAAGTGCTGGATTTTGGGAGCAGTTTTAATTCTCCAGACTTGCTGCTTTAAATCTATATTGCCCAGAGTATGCGGAATGTTCATAGATGGAGTCATACTATTGTAAGCTGATTTGACCGAGTATATGCCAGAGGGATCATAGTGCCAACCAAGGTAGTCTATGTTAGCTGAAGCACATAGTTTGATGTTCTTAACAATCGGTACATCCTCATCCGCCACTAGCTCCTGAATTTTGTCCTCCTGCCATCGACCATTTGCACTTATCAAGTCATTCACCCGCAAAGGCTGGACAGGGGAATGTTTGGGTTTGGGAGCTCGAGGGGGATTTGTGGGTAGCCACGGGTCACTCCAAAGATTGACAGCGGCGCCATCTCCAATAACTAATCGTAGACCTTTAGATAAGAGGTCATGTCCATGTAACAGAGATCGCCACACAAAGGAGCATTGGCGAGGAGTATAAGCGGTTAGAGGGCTTCCTTCTTTAAAATATCTTCCCCAAAGGGTTCGGGCTACCAAACTAGTAGGATTCTGAAGAATGCACCAAATCTGTTTGCCCAGCAAAGCATCATTGAATTTCTCAATATCCCGGAAACCGAGGCTTCCGGTACACTTCGGGGAGCTGAGCTTCTTCCAAGCAAACCAGTGTTTACTCTTTTTTTGGTCCGTTGTGCCCCACCAATAACGAGCTAAAACACCTTCAATGTCTTTGCAAATTTATTTTGGGAGTTTAAATAGTTGCATTGCATAGACAGGCATTGCCAGGGCGATAGATTTGAGGAGAACCTCCTTACCACCTGGAGAAAGAAATTTTTTACTCCAACCTTGAGTCCGTTCTTTGACCTTTTCAATAATATATTGAAAAAGCTCTGATTTCTTCCTCCCAAATTGCTCAGGCATGCCTAAATATTTCTCATTCCCCCCTTCATTATGGATACCGAGATGATGTCGAACCCTTGTCCTGGTTGACGCATGTACATATTTCCCGAAAAGGATTGCAGATTTATTGAAGTTCACCATTTTTCCAGAGGCTTGTTCATAGTCCTTTAGAACTCGTTGGAGAGCTCTACTACTGGCTTCATTCGCGAGCGTGAAAAAGAGTGAATCATCGGCAAAAAGGAGGTGGTTTATAGCTGGACTATCCTTACTAATTTTGATTCCCAGGATGGACTTGGAGACAGAAGCTTTCCCCATCATGTTGGAGAGGAATTCAGCACATAATATAAATAAATATGGAGATAAAGGATCACCTTGGCGGATCCCTCGTTGAGGGAAAATTTTCCCTTCCGGGCTCCCATTAATCAAGACTTGGAAGGACACCGATGACACACAAATCATGATCCATCTAATCCATTGGTCAGCAAAACCCATTATGCGCATTGTTTCTTCCAGAAAATGCCATTCAAGACGGTCATACGCTTTAGCCATGTCAGTTTTAACCGCCATATAAGATCTGGCTTGGCGTTTACGAGAGCAAAGAGCAAAATTCATCTCTTGAGCAAGGATGACATTGTCCGTGATTTGACGACCCGGGATGAAAGCCGTCTGATGTTCCAAGATCAAACTCGCTAGATGAGGCTTTAGACGAGTAACCAGGATTTTGGAGATGATTTTGTAGTTGACATTGCAGAGAGAGATTGGCCGATAATCTTTCATCGAAATAGGTATATCTATCTTCGGGATGAGACAAATATTCGTTTCGTTGAGCTGGTGATCAAGTATATCTTCTTCAAAGAAACGCTTAATTTCCAGACAAATATCATCCTGAATATCTGCCCAAAAGTGGTGATAGAAAATACCAGTAAAGCCATCCGGGCCCGGGGCTCGATGAGGCCCAATGGAAAGAGCAGCAGTCTTAATCTCCTCTATGGTAGCTGGTTGAGTAAGAGAGACATTCATGCTAGCTGATACCCTTTGGGGAAAACCTTGGAAAATATCTGTCAGCCGAGCAGAGTTTGCAGGAGGAGCAAAAAATATTTTGGAAATATTTTTCAGCTACCTTAGCAGTACTCTCATGATCCTGCGATAAGATGCCATCATCATCTTGAATCGAATGGATTCGATTTTGAGCTCGTCTTGTTTGAGTTACTAAATAATGAAACCATGCATAGAAACATGCATGAATCATCAACAAAGACAAGGCGTTTGCAAATCAGATAACAA
>OVAO01004154.1:0-10274 GCA_900406285.1 Biscutella auriculata
AGGCTGGTCACGTGTGTATCATCCCCTCCTTCTTGAAAAGGATTTGTCCTCAAATCTGTTTTACCTACAGAGGGGAATACCAAATAAGTCTCATCCAACGTGACCAAGGAACCCAACTCTAGTTGCATACTAATCAAATCCATTTCGGGTTCCCTAACAAAAGAATGCAACATTCTCAATACCAAGCCAATGATATAATCCCAATCATAAACCATGTATAAATTGACTAAGAGATGGGAAAGGAATGGCTTAGCCGCATGGGTAATGTCACGAATAAACCCATGAGATAGAAAGAGACTCAAGATGGCGGTCTTGATGATCAAAGGAGGTGATGGTCGAGGTTGTGCTATGGGAGCTTTTCTTTGAACCGTGGAGGTTCCAAGGGCATGTGACAACTCCAAGAGTGACACGGTCGAGAGAGGTGCCAAGGTGATCTCGCCATAGGCAGTCCGTGGGTACATGGCACGAGCAGCAACTTGATGATGGAGAACCGAAGGTGATAGCAAGTCTCTGGGTCGCCATATGAAGGTTTGGAACTGTCCAAGTAAGGCACGGTCCAATGGTAAGGGCCTTGAAGTGCTCCGGGTCAGAGTCAAGTGCATAAGGCCGAGAAGGAGTGATCTAGTCTCCAACAAAAGATTAGCATCTACCCATGGCCACATGGCGTAGTGCACCACTAAGCATTCCTTATGTCCTACAAATGCACTCAAATCATGAGCAAAGAAATGTAGTTCAACACAAGATAACATCAACATAAATCCCAAGTCAATATAATAGATATCATGAATTAGATTCAAATTGACTAAGATAGGGAATAGAGTTGGCTTAGCCATGTGGGTGATGACTCGGGTCATCCCACAAGAGAAATAGCATCTCAAGATGATTGTCTTGAGGCTCCAAGGTGGTGCTGGCCGTGGCTTAGCTAAGATGATCTCTTCTTGAACCGAGAAGGATTCAAGATCATGAGGGAGCGAGTGAGACTCCAAGTGTGGTGCAACTCCTCTAGCTAGCCAATGATGCTCTCGGTTGAGTGGCATAAACAAGTATCTCATACTCCTTTGGACTCTTTCCAAGTGCTCAAGGTTTTGATCAAGGAATCTAATGGTCTTTNTTAATGATCTTTGTAGATGTTTCTTCTTCTTCTACCAAAGCATCACAAAGCTCTAAGGTATGTTCTCCTTTTTCAAAACCTGAAACTTTAACAATTTCTTAAGTAAAGGAATATGACAAGAATATAGATCCAACAACATCATTCCCAAGTCAATATAGCAAATGACATCAATTAAGTTCAAATTGACAAAGAGAGGGGAAAGAGGTTGGTCATCCATGTGGGTGATGTATTGAATCATCCCACGAGAAAGATAGTGTCTTAAAGTCACGGTTTTGATTAGCCAAAGAGTGGCTGGTTGTGGTCTAGCCAAGAAGTCCCCCTCTTGAGCCTTTGTTTCTCTAATGTCGTCATGAAGCAATGAAAACTCTAAAGAATGATTGGCATCTATTCATAGCCATATGGCATAGTGCCTCCTTATGCCTTCTTTGTGACCTACACGTATAGCAAGGTCATGATCAAAGCAATATAGTTAAAGGCATAGCATAATCAATTTTAATCCCAAGTTAAGATCATAAGTAGCATTGTATAAATCTGAATGGACTAAAAGTAGAGATAGAAGTGGCTCATCCATATGAGTGATAGTTCGAATCAGCCCATAAGAAAGGAGGTGGCTCATCAAATGGATTCCTCGGTATGGTGGTTTAGGCATAGGCCTCATAACTTCTTGAGCATGCTCCAAGGGTTCCAAGTGTTCGAATCCTTTCTCAAAGAATCCCAATGATGCTCCTTCTCCTTCTCCATAATCTAAAACTTCCTCAACTCTCTTCTCAAAGGAGTATTGACTCAAAGCAACATTACCACAATCATGAATAAGGAGTTTAGGTTTAGAGATAACCAAGTTTTCGGATTGATCTAACTTAGATCTTGTGTTCGGTTGAAACCAACAAGCTTGGTGAGTAGGGAAGTAGGGAGGAACTCCTTGATGAGTTGCGATCATAATCACACTCGTCTCCAAAGATGCAACACTTTCTTCACAACCTGAAACTTCTTCAACTCTCTTCGCAAAGGAATATGGATCACAAGTCTCATTAGCACACTTAAGAGTGAAGAGTTTAGGGATAGAGGTAACCGAGTGTGCGGAGAGGCCTATTGTAGGCGGTGCAATGTGTTTGATCGAGTAGTTTTGGTACTTAGCATCTCTTCTCATGGGAGAATAGGGCCTTCCACGTGAGGAGAGGTCCATCAATGACAACCTCATGATACTCCAGGGCTGGTTCGGGATCCTAGTGAAGTAAGAACCGAGCTCACATGGCTCCAAGTGAAGGAGAACGTCATGTTGAGTAGGGGAAGTAACCATACACATCCCTTTAAGTGCATGTCCTTCTTTTAGATCAATCACTTGGGCAAAAGACTCCAAGATAAGTTCTTCCTTTTCAATACCTAAAGCACACTTATCTCTCATCTCAATGGAGATGTGATCAATACAAACATTAGCACAATCAGGATCCAAGAAGTTTGGGTTTAGAGATAACCAATTGCCCGGGTAGATCTAACTTAGATCGTGTGTTCAGCTTAAGCGAGCAAACTTGTTTCTTAACAACTCCTTTGGTTGCTATTGTGAAGCTTAGCCCATTTGTCTTTTTGAACTCCCAAGGTACATATTTTCCAAGCACAACGTAAACAGGCTTGGTGTGCCTTGAACCTTAGATTGTGCAAGGGCTCCTTCAGAGATCGCTTGAGAAGATTGCTCAATCACATGTTCTCCTAGTCCTTTCTCTCCTAAAATGTTCTCATCTCTTATCGCAATGGAGTAATTATCAAGGAAAAAATCAGTTTCATCAAAGGGAATGAGTGGAGGTTTAGGGGTAACCGAATGTGTGGCATTGGTGGGTGATATTCCCAATCGGTCTTTCTTGGTAGCTACTCCTTTCTCATCCTCATTCTTGTTCAAGTCTTGGAGGCAATCGAACCATTGAGTAACAATCTCTTTGGACCTTTGTTCTTTTTTCTCTCTTTTGCTCAATGGTTTTGAATGGTGAACTAGATCTTTCTTGAGTATCTCGGTGTATTTGTCAAAGACTCGATCTAACTCTTGTTGTAAATATTCAAGAGACCATGATGCTTGAAGAGGAGGCTTGGCATGGTGTCTTCGCTTTTCATAATGATCAATCTTGACATCCTCAGCCAGTTTTGGTCGGCCAAAAGTGCTCGGGGTGAAGAAAATCCAGTTCGGGTCAAAATGGTACAGACTAGTACGGTCAGGTCGACAGAGAGGTTGCCGCGGGCGGGGTCGGGTCGAAAGCAAGTTGCCGCGGGTGGTACCGGGTCGACAGAAAATTTGCCGCGGGTGACAGGCGGTGTCCATGGTACGGACAGATTTGGGACCACTTCTTCAAAATTCAAAAATATCACTTTCCACATGTTTCCTCTCAAAAGTTCCTTCTTCAACCTGGTAGATAAGACAAAAATAAGTCTGAAACTCAAACACTCAGAAGAACACAGAAGAAAGATCAAACACTCAATGCAAGCTTTAAGCCTTTTATTCAACCTAAGAGATGACAACTTTGTGAATGCGATTTGACAAAACACCAAAGACAAAATCTTTCAAGAAAAACCAGATCAAGAAAACACCGAAATAAGCACAAAACACTTGAAAACTAAACAAAACCGATTTCTTTTTTGGATTTTTTTAATAACAGTTGAAACTTTAAAAACAAAAGCGACTTGAAACCTAAAACATAACAGATCTAAGAACATGAACACATAAAAACCGAAGCAAAAACTCAAAAGAAAACCAATTGAAACAAGAACACAAAAATCAGCCAAAAACTACAAGAAACAATTTTATGGGCTTTTCTTTCTTAAAGGCAAAAACTTTAAACACATAACCTAAACAAACGAAACACCAATAACAAGCAAACGCTCAAAACTTTGAACTTAGAGAAAGGTAAGAAAGAACTCCCTTCTCTTTGGTTCTCCTCAAGGTTGCTTGGCTGGCTCTTGATACCAAATGATACATGCTTCCTCAGGGGTCGAACCAAGCAGTAACAAGGAGATGAAGTTGAGGGAAAAGGAGAGCTTAAAGAGCTACAAACTTGGATCTTGGTCTTCCAAGGCTCCAATGGAAATGAACTCCGTGGGGGCTCCTTATGGGCAAAATGAACGGTAGATCCAAAGCCTTGGTCGATGGAAAGTGGCTGGAGATGAAATGGGTAGATGGTTGTGCAAATGCAGTGAAAAGGAGGAAGCTTTAGGGTATGTTGGTGAAGATGGTGTGATGAAGTTGAAGAGATGAAGCTTGTGGATGAAGATGGTGGCTGTGAGATGAGGATTAAGCTGTGAGGTGTTGGGGACGAGATCTTGATGGAAAGATGGAAGAAAATCTTGAACCCGTGAGGCAAAAGTGAAGATATGGAGATGGATTAAAGTGAGATGGAAGATGGACGAAAATGGTGGAATGAGGAGGACCAAAAAAGAAGTGAGGGCCTCTTGATACACCTTGATAAGCCTCTAGATATTACACACCAAAGGGGGTTCAAGAGGTATGACACACTCTTTGAACATGAGATTCCATGGGAGAAAAGTTCTCTCTTTGATTTTAAAAATATGAAGGCTAAAGAACAAATGTTGTTTACAAAGGGTTTATATAGCAAGGGAAGGAAGCTAAAACAAACCCCAAATAACTTAACAAAAAAACGTGCATAAGGAAGGGAAAAATATCCAAGTCTCGGTTAGGTCCAATT
Organism: Biscutella auriculata; assembly: GCA_900406285.1. NCBI lineage: Eukaryota > Viridiplantae > Streptophyta > Magnoliopsida > Brassicales > Brassicaceae > Biscutella > Biscutella auriculata. The sequence goes on from OVAO01004154.1 coordinate 4,795, forward strand.
AAGCTTGGTTTAGGCATTATGCATGGTCGATCAATCTTCTTCTCTTGGAACCGGTTCATGGAAGGTCTTTCTCCTTCTTGGGGATTCACACTTAGCCAAGGATGTGTCCATCTTAGCCTCGTTAAAACCTTGCTGGGAAAACCCTTTTGGGACAAAACCCACCTAAGGAAACAGAGTACTAATTTGGACACCTCTAAGGGGATCCATGACTTGAGCTTCTAAGGTTATGATGACTTGAAGGATCTCCATTAAGCTCCAGTTGTTGTGAATGATCTTCAAGTCTCTCCAAGATAGTCTTCAAAAGCGGCTCAAGTCCATGTGCAAGCTTCGGGTGAAGCTTGTCCAAAACGTCTTCTCTGGCTCTAAGCTTGAGGCTGGTCACGCGTGTATAAGGAATGAGAGGGGGGATTGTAAAGGACCACTAGATCTATTTATGCACTCTAGATACGCTTTGAGAGATCTAAGATACGACACACTTAGGGTTCTTAAGATACTACACACTTAAGAAGGAGCCAACATCAGAAAAGGTTCTCAGATTAATTCAAAATGCTTGCTAAGGTAAATGTTTAGACAAATATGAGTTTAAGTACTCAAGGAAAGAAAAGGAAGCCCTAAAAAAGTGAGCAAAACGCAAAGCTTAAGGAGAAAAGGACAAGGACACGTCTTAAGGAGAAACCGTCATAAACTTTTCTAAGTCTCAGATAACTCTCTTGGCGCGCCTTGGAGAATATGAGATGGTTTATCTGCAATATGCCTCATTAAAAACCTTGGTGACAAAATGATGTATGCCCGACCGAGCAAGTAGATGAGACCGAACCGGGAGAAGCTACACTTGAAGTTCCAACTGGACCAGTCACTAGAGCTCAAGATAGAAGGTTAGCTAATGCATTGACAAGGAGTTGGAACAACCTAGAGAGTGTATATGATCATTGGAGGAAGGATGAAGAACCGGCCATCTATTACCTCCTCTCATCTCCTTCTTCTACCTAAGTCGGATCAAGGGGTCTTATGGGTACTCTTTTCCCTCAATGAGTTTTGTCCCACGTGGTTTTCTCAGTGAGGTTTTGATGAGGCCATTGCACTATACCTCATGACCGCGCCAAGGGAACTATTCAAACGGCCTTATGACTGTTGGAGACTTCTCTTTGGTTCTATCTAAACTCAGCGTTTTATGCTTTCCCTTTTAGGGTTTTTCTTCCATTTCAAGTTTGCTATTTAAAGAACATGTAGCCGTTTGGGAATTTTTCAACTTTCAAGCTAATATTTTCTTAATGATATTTGTTGAGAGTTCTCTCTAAGGATGTGTAATATTCCTTAGGGTTTTTGGTGTGTCATGTTCGAAAACCATCTTATCATTGTTCTTAGTCGTCGCTCAATCTTTCTTCCGCATTCGGCAAAGTGAATTAGCATTCGATCCTTACGTGAAGATAAGACCAAATCTTGTTCCATCGTTGGGATCTCATCCTTTCTCACTTTTGCTTCGTCTGTTCTTCATCCTTTTCCATATCATTAAAAACTATCGAAGAAGTTTTGCCATTGAAGATCACTTGGACGAGAGATTCGCGCAAGCTTTCGCTTGTACGACCTACTAGGTCGTACCGTCTGTCACGTCGCAACCCCGAACGTTGTTCTCTTCCAAATTTCTTCTTCTCAACCTTTTCGCTCGACTGAACTTCATCATTTTCCTAGAGAAAGAGACACAACAAAAGGCGTCAACTTTGGAATCGATCTGGTCGTGCGTAACTCTCTTGGTCCCCTCTGTACGGCCGGTGTGTCCGTACCGGCGACACCCGGCATCATCATTTTCCCATCCTCGACCAAATCTCCTTATCATTCTACTTACTCTAGATCGAAACTCATATTTACTCTTGTCTAAAGTATTTACTAAGAGCACCTCCTTTGATTGCAGAGATTCGGAGATCTCACTTCGTGGCCGCCCTTATCGTCGCGGCCGCCGCTCCTAGAGTCATCAACCGCGAAGCTCGATCGGTCCAATTGATACGTCAAGTGGTATCAGAGCCCAAGCTTGATTGACTCACTCGCATTCCTCAGGCTGTTCTTTCTTCCTTATCTAAAGTTTCTCTTTTTATCTTATTTAGCTTTAGTCGTTTTAAGATCTTCCAAGAAAACCCAAAAAGATTTTTGTTTCCATTTGCTCTGATATTACTAAGTTAGATCTGATTTTGAAAGTTTTAAAAAGTTGTCGACTTTGTGCGTTTTTGATCGGATTTTGTGCTTCGGGTTTCAAGATCAGGTATTTGTCCAAACTCATTAAAGGTATTCAAAAACTGAGTTTTTTTTTGTTTTTTGTGTTTGTTTGTGCGAGGAAAAACAAGATTGTACGAGTAAAAACAGCCGTTGTGCGCGTGTGTGAGAAACGAGTGCTTTTGGGACCATAGCGCTAGCCGACATCGTCCCGTACGAACGCCAACGTACCAACCTCGTCCAATCATTTACCACGGGCAAGGGCAAACGCTTTTCTAGTTACCACCAGGGAGAAAAGGACAATAGGAACCGAAGAGGAAAAGGGGGAATGAGACAAAGCATTCACAGCCGCCTCTTGTGGTCCCCAACGTACGATCCATGCGTCTCTCCACCGTGCCCCATCTCAAACTTTCCCATCATGGCAACTCATCCTTACCAAACGTGTGCCTTTAAAGGCAATAGAGTGCGTTCTACTTCCCTAACAGGAGCTCAAACTCCGCCGTTTGTACGGCGCATTCCACCTGCAACAGTCACACCAATGGCTGTACCACCGACCATACTACCACCACCCCCTAATCTTGCCGCTAATCTCATGAGGCTGCTCAATGAGAAGTTCGATGAGCTAGGAAGAGAACTTCAGCCTCCTGCCCAAGCACCTCCAGTGCAAGCTGATCCAAGGCCCCCACAACGGCCGCGTCCGAGAGAACTTTATCCGGACGAAGAAGAAGACTTTGTTCCTCAGCGAATGAGATCTTGGAGAAATCCAAGAGGCCCCCATCCTAGACAGCAAAGAGAGTGGAATCAGAATGGAAGACGCTTTGAAGTTGAGATTGTTGAAGCGGGTCCCCAAGATGTTAGAAGGGAACCGGTAAGGTTTCTAAGGAATCCACCACCAAGGCAAGGATTCCCAAGTGATACATGCTGCGTCACGTGAAACCGCCCTTGGAGGAGGATCCGTCGAGGGTCGGCTAATGTCAAGCGGCCTCAACGTTCAAAGCTCTCAAACTTACGATCAAATGACGAGAGTTTGGTTATTCGTCGACAAAAAATATATATAGAAAGAAGAACAGTCGATAGAGATAAGGGAAAGGAAGAGAGATGGTCAAGGGTTTTGAAGTTGGTGTCGCCAAGTACGGCCGGTAAGGAACGCCGGGCGTATGGAGGAAACTTGAAGCGAGTTGGTCGACTGGTTGAACGCCAAAGTTGTCGCTTTTGTTTGGGGTTCTCTTTGGTGAGGAATGACGAGGTAGAGTTGAGGAGAAACGGTGAAAAAGCAAGATCTTGTAGATGGTTGCCGATGAGGGTCGTCGGGTACGTACGGTACGGACGCGCTTGAGAAACTTCCTCGCACAAACGAACTCCGATGGGGCTGGATCTTTGAGGGGTTGAGTCTTGTGGTAAATGAGGTGAATCGATCGTGACAGAAGTGGTGGTTGACGGCGGATGGCGGAGGACGACGGTGAGGACTCGAAAAGGGCGACGAGTAACGAGATATGGATGCAATGATGGAAACAAGGGGGATGAAGAACCCTTGGATGCACCTAAAGATATAAGATATGACTCACTTAGACCGCACAAGATATGACACACTCATGCGTAAGCTAACAAGAGAGAACTTCTCGGTTTTGATTTCAAAATGCTAGCTAAAGGATAAGTTTTTCACAAGAAAAGGTTTAAATACTAAGAGAGAGAAAGGAAACCCGAAACACGATGGGCAAAACGCAAAAGGGATAAGGTAAAACGACAAGGCAACAAGGTAAAGCAACGGTCATATTGGCTAAGTGTTGAAACGCTTTCTCTTGGCGCCTTGGTGAGTTGGTTAATGTGCAATGGTCCTCATTAAAAACCTTGGTGGGAAATACCATTGGGACAAAACCCACCGAAGGTAAAAGAGTACCCCGAACCATCTCCAAGTCCTCCCATGTGTTCATGATAGCTCCAGCAAGTCTCTTCGCTTGTGCTCTAGTGATGGGACCGGTTGGTACTTGGAGAGATGTTTCTTCCTCGGGCATCATTGGTTCCTTGTCATCCAAGCGTGTATCATCCCCTCCCTCTTCAAAAGGATTTGTCCTCAAATCCGAGGGGCCTATACCAAAAGAAATCAAGTCAGCAACATTGAAGGTTGAACTCACATTGTACTGATTTTGGAGGTCCAATTGGTAGGCGTTTTCATTGATCCTTCCTATGACTTGAAACGGGCCATCTATTCTCGGCTTAACCTTGGAATCTCTTTCCTTTGGGAACCTATCCTTCATCAAATGAATCCAAACCTAATCTCCTTCATTCAAGACTTGAGCATTGCGTCCTTTGTTCGCGTGCTTAGCGTAGTATTCGGTTTTGGACTCAATGTTAGCCTGTGCTTGTTCATGCATCACTTTGACCACTGCGGCCTTCTTCACACCACCTATACTCAAAGTTTCACTCAAAGGAAGAGGTATTAAATCCAAAGGGGTGATAGGCAAATATCCATAAACAATCTCAAAAGGACTGAATTTAGTAGTAGAATGCTTTGCTAGATTATATGCAAATTTGGCATGAGGCAAACATTCTTCCCACGTTTTCAAATTCTTCTTGGTTAAGGCTCTAAGAAGCATTGCCATGGTTCGGTTAACAACTTCAGTTTGTCCATCCGTTTGAGGATGACAAGTAGTAGAGAACAATAGTTTGGTACCAAGTCTACTCCATAAGGTTCTCCAAAAGTGACTTAAGAACTTGGTGTCTCTATCCAAAACTATTGTCTTAGGCATGCCATGTAACTTAACCACTTCCCTAAAGAACAAGTTTGCAATATTGGAAGCATCATCCGTTTTATGACATGGAATGAAATGAGCCATCTTAGAGAATCTATCAACAACAACAAATTTGGAATCATGACCGTGTCTATTCCTTGGCAAACCAAGCACAAAATCCATAGATACATCATGTCAAGGATTAGATGCAATAGGGCGAGGTGTATACAAACCGAGAGGCTGAGTTTTAGCCTTGGCTTGTTTGCACTTAATGCATAGAGAACATAGCTTCTCCACGTCCTTCCCCATGTGTGACCAAAAGAAATGGTCTTAAGCTACCTTCATGGTCTTGTCTACTCCAAAATGTCCCATTAGGACGCCACTATGAGATTCCCTAATCAACAACTCTCGGATAGACCCATTAGGTACACACAAACGATTTTTTAAAAACAAGTAGCCATAAGGGATATAGTAATGATCCAAAGCGTGAGATAAACATTCAGTATAGATGCTCTTAAAGTCAAGATCAGTAGCATAGAGGTCTTT
>OVAO01004155.1:0-10485 GCA_900406285.1 Biscutella auriculata
TCAAGTAAGACTAAGAGCAAGAGGCAATCAAGACCGAACATCTATTAAACCCATAAAAATGCAGTTAAGTCTACCCAATCATAATCTTTTCCAAACCTTTTTGCCAATCTAAATCTACCTTAACGGATCTTTTCTCTATTTTTTTTTCTGAGTTGTTAGACTCTTTTTATTTTAGATATACACAAACAAATTCTTCTTCTTCTTTTTTTTTTTTTTAAAAGCAGAACACTTTATTAAACTTAATTAAAACTAAAAACTTTACTCAGGATCTAGAAACTCGCTTTTTATTTCTTTTTTATATCCCTAAGGTATTTCTATTTTTGATCCATTTTCATATTCTTTTTCCTAATCTATTCTCTTTTCTTTTAACAAGACATACCCGACATTAAACAAGATTAGTCTACCCAGAACTAGAATGAATCAAGTCCTAGAGCTACCCAAGCAATCATAGTTCAGTTCCAATGTTTATCGCAATCCTAACTACCCACATAGATGTTCGATATTGTGCTCTATATCTATCAGGCTTTTGCGAAATCCTCAGTCACTAAAAAGAAGTAATGAAGACTCACACGTGTTTAGGCTCAAGGTGGTTTTGGTGAGAGGCAATATCCTTAAAATGAGGATAATTGAGTTGGACCAAGAGTGTTTTGGTTTAAGCTGTCCAAACTCGTTCATGAAATAAGAGAGACCATGAAACACAAGTGAAACAGTTGATCATGCTAATTAAAGTCCAGATTAAAACTCATATTAAAATGAAAGCAATTCTGAGCTAGCAGGTTTCAGGATCCGAGGACTTGGCTTTTTAGACATCAAGATTAATGGCTATGAACTTCAAGACTTTTCGAGACTACAAGATGAAATCGATGATTGCGAGTAAAGGTTCTAAAGCTCTCTTTTGAAAAACCGAATGGAGGCTAAATGGGACTCGATCTTAAGCTAAAATGTTATGCAGTCTAAAAGAGAAAACCGAATGAAAATAAAAATCTTTTTGGTTTTTTCATAAAAATATAGCCATTAACAATGCAATATGAAATTCAAGGGAAGAAAACAAAACGAACAAACGATCATTAGCACGAAAGGTGGTTCCTCTTCCAAACTTAAACTACACAGTCTTTGTGTATGTCCAGGCAAAGTGAAAGAACCGAAAATAAACGAAGAAAACTAAATGCATATTTACGAAAGGTGTTTAGGGTTACCTAGAAATCGTGGTAAGATCCATACCCATACATGGAGAAGTACTCGTGGTTTTCCGGAGCGCATTCAGGTTCATCGTTGAATGTGTCGAAGCTACGCTTCCTTGCAAGCAGTGGCTCAATAGGGCAGGGACCTTCGGGGTTATACAACGGAGCAGGTATGGGACTGAAGTCTATGTTGAAGCAACTGACGAGGAACGAGGTGAGCTGCTCATTGGGCAGGAGAAAGAATTTCTTGCGTCCCCGACGAGTGGTGAAGTTGTAGACGAACTTCCCTTGTGCCTTCCCGGATAAGAATTTTGTGCTCTTTAAGTAGGCGAGGTTCATCAAGCCTAGAGGTATCATAGTGTCACGGTGGTCCTTACTCCACTTTTCGTGAATAGGGTGGTGAGAAGACCGTTGACATTGATCTGAGCAGGAGCATATGGCTCGGCTATGATACGATCTCTGACGTTTTGCAGCGAGAAGCTGAGGAGCCTAATAATGTCTGGCTAACCGCGTCCAACAGAAGGGAACATGTCTTCCCGGTTGAAGCATCTTCGAATCCACGGGACTACTCCGATCATGAGGAAACGGAGTACGTCAATATCAATGGTGACCGCAGACTTTCTCGCGAAAAAGACGCTGGCAATGAGCTTGTTCTAAATGCAATATGTACACGAATGCAATCCTAAAAGACTCTAAAACAAACAAGAATGTACAAAACCGATGGAAAGACGGGGCTAAAATAATGATAAAAACCGAGCATATCATCTACAAGGGGTAAAAACATCATAAAATAAGGGTTTTGGAGATTTTCACTTGCACTGGTCAGGATCGGCCAAGGGGTGACCTATCCACATCTGGTCTTGACCGATCTAGATGACTGGTGCACTGTTGACCGATCCTAGCTCCTCTCCTGACCGATCCAACTAGCCTGAGCAGTCCTAACCGATCCAGAATGAAGCCTGACCGATCCTAGCTCCAGAAAACGTTGATTCTCGGCTCTTTGATCCGTTTTAACTCCCGAATGATGCACAAGTCCTTCATGAATACCTGAGATGCAATATATACACAAATGCAAGCCTAATGAGACCTAAATGCATCCTAAACTACTTAAAACCGATTGAAAACAAGACTTAAAAGACGATAAAAATCACACATATCAGTGTCCCATGGTTTGCTCGTACTAAGCTGCTCCATAACCCTAGTAAGCAGGCGTGCTTGTGGTCCGTGTGGTCTTAGGCTTTCTTGACTCTAAAAGGAATTCTAAAATTTTGAATTTTTTTGCAAAAACTAAAACAAAACGAACAAACGTTGTTAAAAGGATAGGATCCTCCCCCACACTTAGATTACATAGTCCCTAGATAGGAATATATGAATGGCGAAAGGATGGAAATGTAAAAGTAGGCGAAAGGATGGAAATGAAAAAACTAAAAGCATAGATAGGAATATATGAATGGTACCTAGTGGGTTGCCTCCCACTTAGCGCTTTGTTTAAAGTCACATAGCTTGACTTAGGTGGATCAAGGCGGCTTGTAGCCTTTCTCTAGCTTGTTGAAGCCTTTCAATGATCTTGATATTGGCTGCGTTTTGTGGTTCAAGGAACCCAATCTTCTCGATCATGCAAGCATTCCAACTGTCTTGAATTTCTAGTCTCCAACTTATGTCTTCATAGTTGTCCTTGACTTATTCTTCTAGCTCGTGCAACCTTTCTCTGTTTGATTGGTGGTTCAAGAGATTTTTGTTTGCTCATCCATAATATTCTTCAATGTTTTGTTGAATTTCTTCATCGTCTCGTCTTGGCCATACTCATAGCCCGGGTCGATCAGTGGTATGTTCGGGTCGTAGATGTCTTCGTGCCATAGATCGCCGTCTTCGACCTCTCTTATCTACATCATGGTCGCTATGTGGCTCGGGTATGTGTTCGACGAGTAGAGGTAAGTGACTTATTATCCTATGTTCTTCAACAACATTTCTCCTTTGGTGAAGTCCATTAATGCCCCGGCTGATTGTAGGAAGCTTCGGCCTAGGATTATCGAGTGGTGAGGTCCTTTGGGTATGTCGAGCACATAAAAGTTTGTAGGTAGTATGAAGCCCAAGATCATGGCCTTTATTCCTATAAGTTTCCCACATGGCTTCTTGATTGAGGCGTCGACCATTGATATTCTCATGTGGTTGCGATCGAACATTTTTAGCCCTAGGTATTCACATGCGTCCTTGGACATGACGTTTATGCATACGCCAGAGTCGCACAAGGAGTAGTTCATTGTCCAGTCGTTGATGTCAACCGAGAGTAGGAACTTTTCGGGGTCATGTTGCTTGGGGACTTCTTTCTTCCACTTATGAGGGGTCACACAAGCTTCTAAGAATAGGTCCTTGATTTCTGCCATTGTTTCCGAAGATCTTGCAAAGTATTAGGTCGCGGTGTTCCCAAGCGAATTTCAACGTGAGGGCTTTTGGGAATGCCATAACCTTCCTATTAAACTCGTAGAGATCATACCTCCCAATGAGTCTTCTCGCGCTTGAGTACAAGTGGTATCGGCTAGGCGGCTTGTGCGACGGTGTGTGAGGAGCCTCATACTGGGTTTCGCTTCTATAGGTCGCTTTGTACTTGGGGCTACGGCCAGAGGTGTTCTTTTCTCGGTTTTGGGCATATTCATTTTATATGCCGCTCGTGGTTGCTTATATCATTGCATAGAACCCTTGGGGGTTCTCTTCAGGTTTTCCAGGGAGAGTCTCGGCTTGTCTCTTGACTGCATCCGCGGTTTTTGTTAGCTGAACGTACATCTTCTTCACATGAGTCGCCTATGACTCATACTTTCCATTCAAGTCGGCATAGACTCCATCAATCTTCGCATGAAGGTCCTTAGCGTGCTGTTTTTAAGATTCTAGGAGTGGGTATATCAAACTCTTGAGGTCCTCGGGGTTGGAGGAGCAAGATTGTTGACCAGATTGCCCTGGAAAGTAGGTTTGTTTGGCGTGAAGGTGGGTCTACTCTGAAACTGATATTTCCCTTTCGGCGTGAATCCTTGATTGTTCTTGTTTTGATATTGCCGTCCTTGGTTTTGCGGATAGACTTGGTCACCTGGATTCTCAACTTTAGGATTTATATAAGAAATAGGGTTGAAGTTACCCTTGAAGTCGTTGTTGAATCAACGGTTGTAGTTGTTTTACCCTTGTATGTAGTTGACCTCTTATTCTTTGTCATCTACGAGTGCATCATCAACATAGCTATTGTTCCTTGGGGTTTCTTCCACTTCATCACAAAATTGGACTAGTCTTGATCCTCTTGAGAGTTGGCTTTGTATCTGATCAATCCGGGAATTGAGTTCATGAATCTTCTTGGATCGACACTAGAGGTCGTTCCTCTAGTTGTTCGGTCATACTCCAGGGTGTGGTTGTTCTTGCTGGCCGCGAGGTTCTCTATTAAAGCATAAGCGTCTTCAATTGACTTGGTCATGAAGTTGCCATTGTTGGTCGTGTGTAATGAGAGCCTGTATTAGTGGTATATGCCTCGGTAGAAGGTGTTGAGTAGATTGGCATGACCAAAGCCATGATGTGGGCAGTCTCTTAGATACTCTTTGAATGGTTCCCAAGACTCGAAGAATGACTCAAGCGGTCCTTGTTGAAAATTTATGATCTTCTTTCTGAGAAGGCTAGATCTAGCATTGGTATAAAAGTTTCCAAGGAATGTGGCTCTTACCTTGGCCCATGTAGTGAGTGAGTTGGGTGATATTGACTTGTGTCGTCTATGTGCCTTATCAGCAAGGGAGAAAGCAAAGAGCTTGAGCTTTTGGAATTCGGCTGGTACTCCATCGGATCGAGTCGTCGAACAGATTTCCTCAAAGTCTCTAAGTGGTCCATTCGGTGCTCTTGAGGTAAGCCGTGGAATTGATTCAGCTTGACCAAGGTGGTTATCTGAGGCTTAATCTCATAGTCTTGTCTATGGATGGCAGGAGGAACTATGGCTGACTGGTTCTTGAATAAAGAATCAGGGGCGTTGAATTCTCCTAAGGTAGTTCCTAAAGACTAAAACTTCGTCGGCAACGGCGCCAAAAACTTGAAGTGGTTTTATTTTGTGTGTTCAATTTCTTAATCAATCAGAGTTTTTAATTACCTTTCCTCGTCACCACACTGGTTGTCAATGCACAGTTATGTCAGTTAAGTACCTGGGTTCGAATCCATAGAGAAGTGGTATTTTACGTCTAAATGTTCACTAGAGCTAAGTTGATTGAGGGGGGTTTGGGTTGATAGTAACTTGGCAGAAAAGTAAACAAGAAATTGTAACAAGCAAAGGAAAAGGCAAAACGAATTAAAGTTAAGAGAATTCAAATACTAAAAACGTTAGGTCTTTGGGAGATCCCCTTCTCGGATCCCATGATCTAGTGGGTTTGGTTCTTAAAAATGACATGAGTGTACCGTCTTGAGCTCGACAAGAGTTACTTGACCCCACCCCATTGTTGTGGAGTATTAGGACCCTTAGCTACACGGCTGAAACAACCGAGGGAGATCGGATTCATTCCCACGGTGGTCAAGCTAGCATTATTCCGGGACTGAGTCGATGTGCTCACAACCAATATTCCTTACAAGGGAAGTCTATGCATGGGATTTCCCCCCTATACAAAGTTCCTCTCAGTTGCTCTCTCCAACAAATGGTCTGGGTGTTCTCATAGGATTTTGCCCCTATGAGATGCCCTTGGATCATTGGCTAGATGACCAAACCTAGCCAAGCATTACGCGCGGGTTGAGAGAATACTCTTAGGCAACACTCTTTTGACCAAACCTCCATCATATCTAGATCACGGTTTCCTTGAAGGAAACTCCCTAGACCCCACTACCTACTACTCGCACATGAATACTATTGAGATAGACATGTGTGGTAGGTTAAACATGCAAGAAGAAAATATTATTGCAACAAGCAAGAGCAATTCTTGGCCTTGGTAAGCCGTGAGTGCAATAAAATCGAGGAGAAGCTTTGTTAAACTACATCGACCACTCACGGACATAACCTATACACTGAGCCAACACCCTAAGAAGCTTGAGGTTTTTATGAGAAAACCGAAACAAGAGAAAGAAATAGCAAGCAAGAAATGAAACAAAGTAAGTTGTGGTATTTAAGGCTTGAATCAAGGAAACGAAGGCTTGGGCACACACAAGGGTTACAGGCAAGAAAAAGCAGTAGCAAGGCAGTAAGGATACAGTAGCAAGATGAAAAAGAAACGTTTATTAGGCTTGGAGAAAGACAAGAAACAACTCGGTAGAGTTTAAGGGACTCGAGCACACTAAGACAAGAGGTTCGACCTCTATTGTCTCGACTCAAGAACCCTATACTAAACCTAATGATCTAAAAACGTCCAAGCTCCCTAAAAGAGCTAAAAACTAGAGTATATATAGAGTCATGAGCAAAGGAGGCGAGCTTTATCTTTAGCCAAAATGGCAATATCGCTCAAGATTTTCCATTTTTGAGCTCGGAGAATATTGCCTTCACTTAATGTTGAGGAGTGTGCGCTAATGCTTGATATTTCCATCTTGTTTTGTGAGAGAGTCTTTTAGAAGATTCAGAAGGAGGGTCCCAAAAATCTCGCATTTGATGGGCCTAAAAGGCCCTGGCCACCTCTTGGGCACTCCGTTGACATGTTCGCGGCTTGGGTAGGGTTTCTTGGGTTCTATAACTCCAAATTATGCATACTTGGTGGTGTTGGAAAGCTGACTCAATTATCTTTATGGTACCGTTCCACGTTATAATCTGGAGATTTCTTCAATACATCAATCTTCACTCGCTATCGATCGGTTCCTTCAAGCACTTTTGCAAGAAATGAGATTACTCTCAATCTATAACTCTAAATGGCATGAGGAAAAATTTTGAGGAAACTTGATGTCTATAGCTTTGATTTAATCATTTCCTTGCATCGTGTTCGTGCTTGGTTGGGAAGTTGTGAATTTATTCTTTTTGAGCTCGGATTAGACGGTTTTAGCGGTTTTCCACACAATGCACTCCTGTTACTCATCCTCATTTCAGGCCTCAGATGTTATGTTCTTTTTAGCATGCCATTTGGGGTTCATTCATGTGCAAAAACTGTGGAGAGAAATTTGAGTTAACTTGGTCTTGCTGCTGTCTAGTTAGTATGAAATATTAGGTGGTTAGTTAATGATAATGATGTTTTGTTCACCATGCTTGTGTATTTTCCTTTGGCCATAGGAAGTATAACATTGGGTAGTTATAGGATCTCTAAAATGGTGATTCAGACAATAAAGAAATTGAATGTTATTTGTTGATTATTTGATCGTGTGAGAAATTTTCACTTAGGAAAAGTTGAAGTTCGATCAAACTCAAAAGCCATAATCAAACACTTCGATTAGACCTACAAAGATTCGATCGAACCTCCCAAATAAACAAATAAACAGAATAAATAAAGGGGAGAAGAAAAAGAAATGCGAGAAAAGAAAAAGAAAGAAATCATATTGTTATATTTAAATTTCGTAGCTTAGTTCTCATTTGATTCAATTTTCAGGTGGGTGGTTGATTTTTGTTGCTAGAATATATATTAGGTCAAAGTCCTCACTTAATCAATCTCTCTCATGATTTGCATAATGATATGACCCTTTGACATCCTTGTTGATTGAGAACACCAAACACTTTAACCTCACCACAAAAATTAGCCTCCTTACATCTGACTGAACCCTCTTTACCGGATTGAAAGACTTCCTGAGAAGAAACTCACGCTCTCTTTAATGAATCTAGTGGGTCAGCTGATTTGAATGCATGATCTACTCAGGTGGAGGTTCACAGTATGGACAAGCTTGGGCGGTCATAGTAAGAATCTGGGGACAATGTGCTAACACTTTTGGTTTGTGTGTTATTTACAGGATGTGTTTAGACAACAGTCAGCTGAGAACAGTAGAGTACCCGCAGTTCCCCCTTGGGCTTTGGTTTGTCTTTACTTAGGACAAGCAAAGGTTCAACTCTGGGCGATTTGATATGTCCTATTTTTAGGGCTTTTAATCCCTTCTCTTGATGGGGTTTCGAACCTCTTTTGAGTTATTAATGTGCTTTTGGAGACTTTTTGTCTCTTTTCAAGATTTCACAGGTCTGGAGAAGATATTCGAGAAAAGGAAGAATTTTGGACGTTTTAGAGCAAAGTCTTAAGAAATTGTTCCCGCCAGACCTGAGTTCGATCGAACCCCATCCGAGTTCGATCGAACCCTCACTCGTGCTAAGGCAGTTGGACCAGATCCACAAAATGCAGACTCAGGAAGGAAGAGAAGTTGAGTTCAATCAAACTCCATGAGTTCGATCGAACCTCCCTGAGTTTGATTGAACCTCCCTGAGTTCGATCGAACCTCCCTGAGTTTGATAGAACCTCAATTCCAGACAAGGTAATCTAAACCAGAGCGAGATATCCCGGATTCGACGCCAAGGATCAAGTCAGTTCGGTCGTACCTCCCTGAGTTTAAATCAAACCTCGAGACGAACTTCCCATAAAGTCTCGTTTTGAAGTCCATTCCCACTTATACCCTAATGACGTCAGAAGGCTCTATAAAAGCACCTAAGAGAAACGATTTTTAGGACATTTTTCCTTGGACTTTATTTTCTTTATTGTTTTCTACAATTAGGGTTTTTATTTGATTTGCTAGGGAAGATAGATTTAGATCTGACAAGTCTATATCTGGAACCCCTGTTTTGATTCTATACAAGTATCGTTTAATGCTTTCAACCATGCCTTGTTTGTTTGCTTTAACTATGTTTGAGTAGATCACTAGGGATCCTTCCTTAGTAGTTGATTCGTTAGCCATAATTTGATCTGACAGATTGGGTTTGAGCTTAGGCTGATCCAAGCCTGGTAAGCACCAATTTGGATCACACAAATCAATAACTAAGGAGGTTTAGTTTAGTCATTTCTGTCTAACATACAGAGCGACTAACCTAGTGACCTTTACTAAATCTTGCTTAACCAGGATTTCCTAGTTCGATGGAATAGCATTGAATTGGACTATCAGGGATTTCTAGGTTAGGGCTAGCATTAGTAATGGTACTAGTACTTGAAGGGCACTGGCTAGGCGTAGGTACACCTGAGAACTCGGGGTGAACTACTTTGACGTATCCCCTGGACCGTTCAAGCTTGCACTTGAGGACTCGACGAGCGTCGGCCGCGGCGAGAGCAAGGCGGCCACTTTGCACGTTCTCCGTGTTCCTGCGTTCAAATGAGACGAAACTCAGGGAACCTCTTAAAAGAGTGAAAAAAAGAGATTCATTCGAGAGAAAGTGAGAAGAAATGGAGATTCGGCCGATGGTGTAAGGATGGCTTCGTCGGGTGTCGCCGGTACGGATGCACGGTCATACAGAGAGAACCAAGAACGATTCCCACGACCAGATCTTCTCCAAAGTTGACGCCCTTATAAAGGTCTCTCCTTTCAGGCAAAAGATGAGATCCAGTCGAGAGAGATGGGAGAATGGGTGAGCTTCGGACGGCGAAGGTGGTGGAGGATGACACATTACAGCCGGTACGGCCCCCCCGGCCGTACAAAGGAAAACTAGCGTAACTCCTTCGATCAGTCGGGCTCCAAATGGTAAATCTCTTCGACAAATCTTAATGAAATGAGAAATAAAGACTATGAGGTGAAGCAAAAGTGAGAAAGAAAGAGATCTGAACGATGGAACAAGAATGAATCTTATTGTCTCGTAAGGATTGATCGCTTCGTCACTTTGGCAAAGAAAATCGGAAAGATTGAGATTTTACAAGAACAAGGGACTGGTTTTCGGATATGACACACCGAAGACCCTAAGGAATATGACACATCCTTAGAGAACTCTCAACAAATACCATTAAGGAAAAGATAAATTTGAAAGTTGTTTTGCCAAACCAGCTACATATCCTTTAAATAGCAAGGCTTAGAAAGGAAGGGAGAAACCCTAAAAGGAAAGAATAAAACAATGAGTTTTGATAGAACCAAAAGGAAACTCTCCAACGGCTATAAAGCTTAAGAAAGAAACCCTTTGGCGCGGTCTTGAGGTTTTGTGCAATGGCCTCGTCAAGAAAACCACATGGGATAAAACTCATTGAGGGAAAAAGAGTACCCATCAAACCTCATGATCCGACTTAGGTGGAAGAAGGAGATGATAGGAGGTGGTAGATGATCGGCTCTTCATCTTGCCTCCAATGCTCATAGCCGCTTTCTAGCTTGATCCAAGTCTTTACCAATGCATTGGCCAACCTTCGGGTTTGTGCCCTAGTCATTGGTCCGGTTGGAACTTCCAATGTTGTCTCTTCGGTTCGGTCTCAACGTGTTGCTTGGCCGGGCATACATCATC
>OVAO01004157.1:0-10482 GCA_900406285.1 Biscutella auriculata
ATATATATATATATATATATAAAATTTAAATTGAGAATTTGAGGTTTTCTAAAAATAATTCTAATACCATTTAAATAGAGATAAATAAAAAAAATTATATAAAAGGTCTTTAGATAAATATAAAAAGTATAATAATATCTTAATATTTCAAAAGTTATATAAATTCAAATAGATTTCGAATTTTCCTAAAATAAGTACAATTAAATTTTAAAAATAGAAAATAAAATTTAATATATGGGTAAACTATGAGTAAAATCATGACCAAATTCAATATATATTTAAAATTGAAATATATTTTTATATAATATTAAAAATATCAATACATTATAATTTAAAAATATATCACCCCACATCTAATGCGGGTACAATCCTAGTCTTCTTTTATATTTTTGAAAAATAATATTTGACATATAATCACTTTAATATATGTTTTATGCAAGTATGTTCATTTGATCGAAGGAATATTATCAGTCGACAATTATCCAAAATCAAAAATTCTAACATTTTACAAATTTGTCTATTTTTATGGAATTACAATTTACAAAATCATCATAATTTCTAAAGCAAATAAAAACTCTAGTGTTTTATACAATATTTTATTTTTGTTGATTATTATCATTATAATTTTCAAATGTTACATAATTCTAATATTTTACAATATCTCTTAGTTTTATAGATTATTATCACCCAAATGAGCATAGTTTCCAAAAATACAAAATTTAACGTTTTATAAAATCTCTGAACTTTTATAGAGTATTATCCACCAATCAACATGATTCTCAAAATACAAAAATTTAGTATTTTACAAAATCTCACAGTTTTGTGGTTTATTATCCTCTAAATAAATATAAATTTTCAAAATACAAAATTTTCTCAACGACTATTATCTACTAAGTCGGCATAATTATCTAAAATACAAAATTTTAGCGTTTTCCAATACCTCTTAATTTTTGTGAACTATTATCTACCAAATTAGCATAATTTTTCAAGGTACAAAATCTCTTAGTTTTGTAGACGGTTGTCCATAAAATCATTATAATTTTGCTATATATAACTTTTTGAGCTTTTACAAAATAGTTAGTTTTGGTGGATTATTATCCACCAAATTAGCATAATTTCCCAAAATATAAAACTCTACAATTTTTAAAATTCTCTCAAATTTTTGATGGATTATTATATAGAAAATCAACATAATTTCTCAACATAATTAATTTCAACATTGTAACAAATTTTCTTTGTTTTGTGAGTTATTATCCACCAAATTCACATAATTTTCAAAATACAAAATTCTAACATTTTATAACGTTTCATAGTTTTGTAGTATATTATCCATCCAATAAACATAACTTTTCAAAATACATAATTCTAGCATTTTACAGAATCTCTTAATTTTATGGACTACTCTCTACCAAATCTATACAATTTTCCAAAATACAAAATTATAACGTTTTATAGTTTTCACTTTTTCTGGACTACTATCTGTCGAATAATCACAATTTTCAAAAATGCAAAACATTTTCTTTATACTAAAAACAAGACCAAGTCGACCTGATTTGTCGTCCATCAATTCACAAAATATATGAGTGTCATGAATATTGTTTTCCCTTTCAGAAGATTTGATATCAATCACTGACTTAATTATAAAAGCTTCATTCCTATAAAATAAAAAAGACCTTCGCTTTTACCCCTGACTTAATTATAAAAGCTTGGTCATATTTAAAACTTTTTTGCAAAATGTGCAGAAACAATGACTTAATTTTAGTAAATGCTTTTTTTCAAGGTAATTGGGTCTTTCTAAACCCTTTATCTTCATCATCCTCTTCTTTTTGCTTGCTTTTTTAGTTTATGTGAGTTTTAAGACCAGAGATGATAAGGTCATCTTACATTGCTAAATACATGTTTTTAAATTTTTTTACCATTTGTTGAATATCATGTAATTTAAATTAGCATTTTACAAATTCTAACTTTTGTGCTATGTTTCATTATATATATAAATTTAATATAATATAAAATAAAAAAATGGTCAAACACTTGGACAAAACCAAGAAAACAAAAAAAGGATAATTTGGAGAAAAAAAAAAAAAAAAAAAAATTTTAAAAAGGGAAAAATTAAAACCAAAAACCCTNATCCTAAATCCTATGAATCACTAGTCCAATTGGTTAAACTAATGCTATCGTGTTGCTAAAATAGATAATAATTTATTTCATACTCTTAATTTAATATAAACTATAAATTAATATAGTATAAAATTATAGAGTTATTGATAAAAGAAATCTTTAATAATCAAGAATGAATTCAAGGTGGTGGAAGAAAAATGTGGAAGAAATGTGATGTTGTGATGCAAGAATGATGTGGAACAAGTATTTGACAATGTAGTCAATGACAACTTAGTCAATGATAAAGTTAATTTTGAGTTTGTGAATTATGGTTATGACAATGTCAAATGAAACTTCTCCAATTAAAAAGAATATATTTTTGTTCTATTTTCATCACTTTTCTATGTTTATTATTATTTATTTTTCTTTTTTATAGTCATTTACAACTACAAGAATAGAATATGGTAATATGTTACAAAAACAATTCTCATAACTATCTTTCATTTGAAAAAATAAACATATTATCGAGGAACTATTGGATATTGTCAACGACAACATTAATCTCAAATTCTTCAATTGTATATTTCTATGTTGTCAATTTACATAGTTGTAATGTCGAATTAAAGTTCTCAAACTAGAAAAATATAACTTTATTATATCTTCTATCATCATCATTTTTACATAGACAAAGTTTAGTAGAAATTATATTGTTTATTAGGATTAGATGTAAAACAGAAATTCAAATAATAATTGGTCTAGAAAATGTTGTTGGATCTTTCTTTCAAAATTTAAAGTCTAAATTATTGATGGATACCATTATTCCTTTTTGGTGTTATCTTATGTTCAGTGTGTACAAAATATGCACACTTTGCATTAACTGGTAATATAGTTAGTTTTATAATTAAAGAATAACATTTTATTAACGAAAAATATGCAGTCGTACGATTATTATCTTCATATAATAATATTTAACAGAGAAAAAATTCAAAATTTATTTAACTTTCTATTAATATATAATTTTTTTTTATATATAATAGGTGATACTCTTATCGTTCATTATTCTTATCATTTTTAAAAATTAGGTCCTAATAACAATTAAGTCAAAAATTATAAATTAAAATTCTAGTTTTGTTATTTGTTACTCTTCTATCATTCATTACATCTAATTACAAAAATTAAATTGACCAAGAATCAGTCAACCAAAGTGTTTATTAGTGCAAGCAAAACTAATCAAATACATTTTTTTATTAAATGGTCTTTCAAGGCTTTTCCATTATTATTGTATTCTTATAATGTATGATATATTAACTTTATTATGCTTTTTCAATAATAGAATTTATTAATCTTTAAAACTCTATGCTGCAAATAATTTTTTTTGATCTTATTTTTGTTGGCTTGTCCAAACTAAAAATTCAAATAATATTTTTTCCATTCTTGTTTAGGAAAATAAATTGAGTCAATTAATAAAAAAAAATCAAAAAAAGTTAAACCAAATATAGCAAAACCCTCCAACTAATGATATAACTGTATAAGGGATGACCAATGTATAAAATAAAGTTACACAATGAATCTTCAAATGGATGACTAAAATAAAGAACACTGACAAATTAAAATAAATGTATTTTTATTTTAGAGAATTACATAATTTCGAGTTTACATATAATATGGTTTGAGTTTACAGAGTTTCGCCACAATGTCTTATATGGAACATTCATGCAAATGTATTTGTGAAAATGTTTTTTGATTTGATGCAAAAGAAAAATTATTATGTGATTAATTTCTATTATATTTTTATAACTTTGATTACTCTATAGTTTTATCTGGTAATGACTCAGGATGTTTTGCCACCGATTAACATTTCCGATGCTTTACGAAAAAATACTACTACTTAGCATGTACACACGATGACTCAAGATGTTTTGAATTACGTCATATCTTTGATTTCATCTATTCTTTCGATTCATATTGACATATTTTATATATTATTTCGATACTTCAATTATATACTAATCTCCAAAAAGATTTGTAGACACATGTATGATCCTTTTCAGATTCGAAGACTACCACAAAGAATATCTTGATCTCGTAGCTTTCTTAATGTGAAATTAGCCCCACGATTATCGTAATCTCATAAATTATGTTCACACGTTTTATTCTTCGATTAGCCTCTTTCCCGATGTATTCTTTATAGAAGCACAGAACAACCAAATATCCTAAATTACAAAAATATGTTAGGATTTAGTTTCTTCTTTAATCTCTTTTATTGTCAGACTCTCTCGTTCAAGATTCTATGAAAGATCTCAACACATTTGCAATTGATTGCATCGTACTATCACATTGTTGCAATTGTCTCGTTTTCCAGACCATGATTTTCATCTTCAGACTTTCTCAAAAGCTGGTAAAGAACACAAGAAATCGTTACACGAAATGGGGGATAAAGCAAATACTAAAAGATTGGGTCTCAATTGTGAATGTCTAGAAAATACAAGCCTTGATTCCGAAAAGAGAAAAAAATCTATGATTCTGGAGATCGAAGGTTTCGGATGTATCGAAGAAATTGAAGAAGTTTTAGAAGAATTTTCAAAGAGTGGTGATTTTTTGTTTGGAAGCTTCTGTGATAAAGAGAAGGTTCAAATTTCTTCGTCAATGTCAAGTTTCGTTGATGACAATTTTGACTTAAGATTCGTAAGTCGTTATGAGATAGAGTTTGACTGGTTTAAATGCGGCTTTTGCGGTTGTGGGAGTTTGCGGATGTAGGCGATAGCGGTTTATAATGTTACAAAATGATTTGAACGATTGGTTTAATGATTGTTAGCGGGTGCTTTAGCGGGATATGTATGACTAGAGCTGTCAAATGGGCCGGCCCGCGTCCATCTGACCTGCCCGCGGCGGACAATTCTATTTTGTGGATCGCGATGGGCCAGCCCGCTAGGATCGCGGGTTATAAAACTTTATCTAGACTCGCGTCCGCTAAGTCCAGCTGGTTTGCGGACCGATCTGCGGGCTACTACAAAAAATTAATAAATATTAAAATATACAATTTTTTAATTTGAATATAAAAATTTTATATTACTTATTCAAGTAATATTTTGACTAAAAATTATAAAGTTATAGTTCTTTTACAAAATATATTTAAGCATATATAAAGTTGAAATTGTTTATTTAAATCTTTCTATAAGGTTATTTATTATAATGAAAATAATATTTTAAATTTACAAAATATTGATTAATGAAAATTTAGAAAAATTTTAATTCATGTAATAAAAAGATATGTAAGTATTTTAGAAAATTCATAATTTTTATAATAAGAAAATACGTAAAAAAAAATTAGTGTAACAAAAAGAGTAAACATATACAATACTTATAAAAAAAATTTCTTTTTTGGATAAATGTACATTTTTATCATATATATATATTAATTTATTATTATTTTCCAATTTTAAAATATATAATTTAGAACCTAACTTGTATAAAAAATTCACTAGTTTGATATCAATTTGAAATTCTCAAATTGAATATGCATATTTATAATCTTAAATTTAATTATATCTCCATTATTTATCATATATAAAAATTAAAAAAAAATAAATTTTAGCGGGTCGGCCCGCGAGCCCGCTAACCCGCTACGGGTCAGCCCATTTAACCTGCAAACCGCAACGGGTCAGCCCGCGAGGCCCGCTTTTTCATGGACAAAAAATATAGTGTCCAGGCGCGCCCCGCAATGGGCCTTATCGAGTCTGGCCCGCGGACCACCGGCCCGTTTGACAGCTCTATGTATGACTGGTATAATAGTGGTTGTAGTAGCGGTTCAACAAAAAAATAGAAAAATAATTACAGTATATAATTATAAAAGTAATTAAAACAATAATATTATGATAATACCACTTACTTAATAAAATTATATATATAGTTATAAACAAGAAATTCTTTTGAAAACTTGATCAACCATTTAAACAAAAATGTTTGTGAAAATCTAATTTATTTCAAGGAAAATTAAGATCAAATATTTTATTTTCATTGTATATTAGAGTTATGAATTGAAACTTTTCTTATAAAGTAGAAACTCTACAAATTAATACTCTATAAGCTAATATTCGAGTGTATTAGGGTTGTTAGTTACAACATGTCTCATACATAAATTTTAACATATTTGTTTTATATGATTAATTTCTTAATATTTTAGATGAAAATTTATTGTTAGAAATTATGTAATAAATTATAACTGATTTAATTAGTTACTAGAAAAAATAATAGCTTAAATTTATTTACTTAAATAAATATGAAACCAAGTAAATCCTATAAATCTTTTTTTTTTTTTGCACGAAAAAGGATTTTATTAAATTGAATCAGAATACAGGCAATCAGATATACAAAGAGGAATTTGATCATAACATATAAAACCATCTTGATTGCAGTGCGTAGTAGCTAAAATATGAGCTGGTTGATTTAATCCTCGTCTAACCCAAAGGAAGCGAACTTCTCCTAATTTTTGACGCCAGTAAGAGATATCCCGAATCCAGTTAAGAGCTCCAAAATGGAGTTGTCTACCTTCCAGAAGTTCGGGGATCTGAACGTTATCTCCCTCAAAAATGATCTTCCGATACCCTTTACTCCAACAGAATTGCATTGCCATGAGCAAAGCTTGCAACTCGGCTTCAAGCGGGGACGCTACCATAGCTCCTTTAGATTGACAAGCTCTTATAAAATTTCCACTTGCATCCTGAATAAGAAACCCTGCAGAAGAGTGAAGACCTGGGACGTAGCTACAATCATAGTTGCATTTTAACCAGGTTTCCGGTGGCCGCTGCCACCTATCCCGAGGTGAACCTCCTGACGACGGAGACCCGCGCGGAGAGGAAGAACGATTAGACCATTCCGCTGCATCCGAGAGGGCTCTGTTCGTGGTGTCAAGCCAGGCAACGTCCATGTTTTGGTATAGAAGGACATTTCGGGCTTTCCATAACCACCATAAAACCCAAAGCACACTTTGTTTGGTAATATCCGGGACAGAAGTATCCTGGTAGAGATCCAATATTCCTTGAATTTGGGTGTCCAAGTTGGCCGTCCTATCCACCAGAAAAGGGAGGTTAACTCCCGTAGCGCGCCATACTGCGATAGCAAAAGGGCATTCAAAGAAAATGTGCTGAGCAGTATCCTCTTTGTCACAACACCGTGGGCAATGTAGCATAGTCACTATGTGGCGGTGTTGAAGATTTTCCCCTGTGGGTAGATATCCACTCATGAGACGCCATAGAAAATGACGGAGCTTTGGCGCAGTGGCCAACTTCCATATTCTGAGTTTAAGCTCAATATTACCGGGTACCCTAGAACAAGGTTGATGGAAGTCCTGCGCTANTATCCACTCATGAGACGCCATAGAAAATGACGGAGCTTTGGCGCAGTGGCCAACTTCCATATTCTTAGTTTAAGCTCAATATTACCGGGTACCCTAGAACAAGGTTGATGGAAGTCCTGCGCTACATGGTTATATGCCGATTTAACTGAATAAATGTCGTCTTTTGAGTAATGCTAACCAAGATAATCTATTTGCGCCGAAGGACAAATCTTGATCATCTTTATCAAAGGAATATCATCATCAGCGACAAGCTCCTGAACGATGCCATCATGCCACTGCCCATTTTGCCCGATAATATCATTCACCATCATAGGGGAAGGGGAGTCACGCTTCGGTTTCGGAGCATGAGGCAGATTAGCAGGCAACCAAGGATCCGACCAAAGGTTTACCGCATAACCATCCCCAATGATAAACCTAAGGCCTTTACGTAATAAATCACGACCATGAAGTAATGATCTCCAGACAAAAGAGCACTTACGTGGTCGGGCAACAGAGAGAAGATTATTATCCTTGTAATAACGGCCACGGAGGGTTCTAGCGACCAAACTATTCGGATTTTGAAGTAATCGCCATATTTGTTTGCCAAGTAAAGCATCATTGAACTTCTCAATTTCTCGGAAACCCAGTCCACCGACATGCTTCGGCGTGGAGAGTTTTTTCCACGCAAACCAGTGAGTGGATTTCTTTTGGTCAATTGTTCCCCACCAATAACGTGCCAAAACATTTTCTATTTCTTTGCAGATTAGATTGGGAAGCTTAAAAACCTGCATAGCGTACACGGGCATTGTTAATGCTATGGATTTAAGAAGAACCTTTTTCCCTCCTTGAGATAGGAACTTCTTACTCCATCCTTGAGTCCGCTCTTTGACCTTTTCAATGATAAACTGAAATAGTTCCGACTTTTTTCTACCAAATTACTCCGGCAGACAAAGATATTTTCCATTCCCTCCTTCATTATGGATCCCAAGATGATTCCGAACTCTTGTTTTGATATTAGATGCCACCGAATTCCCAAAGAGAATGGCAGATTTATTCAAGTTCACGGCCTGACCCGATGCTTGTTCATAAGAGAGGAGACCACGCTGGAGGGCTTTACTGCATCTTTCATTAGCCAGTGTAAAGAAGAGGGAATCATCAGCAAACAAGAGGTGATTTATAGCAGGGCTGTCTTGGCTAATCTTAATCCCCGGAATAGATTTATCCGCACAAGCCTTTCCCATCATATGAGAAAGAACCTCATCACAGATAATAAATAAATAGGGAGACACAGGATCACCCTGACGAATACCCCTTTGGGGAAGGATTTGACCTTCTGGGCTACCATTTATCAACACCTAGAAGGATACCGTTGATACACAGGTCATGATCCATCGAACCCAGCGTTCCGCAAAACCCATTCGACGCATAGTTTCTTCAATGAAATGCCACTCTAAACGATCATAGGCCTTTGCCATGTCAGTTTTTACAGCCATGTAAGATCGGGCTTGTCGTTTGCGGGAACGAAGCGTAAAATTCATTTCTTGGCCAAGAATGACATTATCAGTGATCTGACGACCCGGGATGAAAGCTGTCTGGTGTTCCGAAATCAGCGACGGGAGATGGGGCTTGAGGCGGTTAACTAGGATTTTGGATATGATCTTATACTAACATTGCATAGCGAGATCGGACGATAATCCTTCATTGTAATGGGAATATCCATCTTCGGAATAAGACATATGTTAGTTTCATTGAGCGTGCTATCAAAGATACCGTCTTCAAAAAATTTCTTTATTTCCAGACAGAGATCCTCGTGTATGTCCGCCCAGAAGTGTCTGTAGAAAATACCGGTAAAACCATCCGGGCCCGGAGCTCTGTGAGGGCCGATCGATAGAGCCATTGTTTTGATTTCCGCAATAGTAACTGGCTGAGTAAGTAGGGCGTTTGTGTCATCGGAAATCCTTGACGGAAAGCCGTGGAAAATAGCCGAGAGACGAGCAGGGTCTGGTGGAGATGATTGAAAGATATTTTGAAAATATTGACCAGCAACCTTCGAAATGCCATCATGATCATGAGAAACCCATCCATTATCGTCCTGAATCGAGTGAATTCGATTTCTGGTGCGTCTAGCTTGAGTGACTGAATGAAAGAACTTAGTATTTCGGTCCCCTTCTAATAGCCACTGGTTCCTGCTCTTTCGTTTCCAAATGATTTCTTCCTCCCGATAGGCAGCATCAATAGCGACTTTGATGGAGTTGCGCTCATTCCAGGAAGAAGAATGAGAAGCCGTCGCGCGATCCAAGCGAGACTTGAGGAGCTTAATTCGATCAACGTTGCTATTCTAGGAAGATTTGAACCAATGAGAAATTGATTGACGACAGTTCGAAAGACGAGCTGCACATGAGCCAGGTGCCGAGGACGTTTGAGGTCGGCGACGCCAACCAGCTAAAGTTGCATCCTTAAACCCATCCTTGTCAATTTGTCTAGCATAATAAATGAACTGCTTGTTCGTCTTGCTGATTTTAGTCGAGATGTTTGTTATGAGAGGGCGATGATCTGAGTCTGCAAACTCAAGAAAACGGGTCTGGGCAGCAGGGAATTGGTTGTGCCAAGAACTATTAGCCATTGTTCGATCCAAACAGCGAGTAATATAATGAGACCCGCGTTGACCAGCCCAAGAAAACCGGTTACCCAGGTGGGAGAGATCCGAGAAATCACAGATACGGATCATCTGGCGGAAATCATAGAAAGAACTCTCCGGACGAAGAGGGCCTCCTTTTTTCTCATTATTGTATTTAATTTCATTAAAGTCTCCCATTATAAGCCAAGGACCATTTCTAGAAGTGCTTATACGTTGCAGCTCTTCCCAAAGGTGACTCCGAAATCTCTTGACCGGAGGACCATACACAAAAGAACAATGAAAAGATAGACCATTGCATTTGACAAAAGTGTCAATAAGGTTACAAGATGATGACAACACAATAAGATCTACTTGATGACCCCAGAAGATGGCAAGACCACCACTTAGGCCATTTGGAGAAAACATAAATGAA
>OVAO01004158.1:0-10482 GCA_900406285.1 Biscutella auriculata
GACCAAAAACATATAAAACCGAGGAAAAGACGGGGTTAAAATGACGATAAAAACCGAATATATCAAGAACTTAGTATCACGATCAGAGACAATGGTTTTAGGCATGCCATGCAGTCTAACAACATCCCTAGAGAACAAAGTAGCAACATTCAAAGCATCATCCGTTTTATGACAAGCGATAAAATGTGCCATTTTCGAGAACTGATCGACCACAACAAATATGGAATCTTTACTGGTCTTGGTCCTAGGCAATCCAACTACAAAATCTATTGAAATATCAGTCCAAGGATGTACAGGAATAGGGAGTGGAGTATACAAACCGTGGGGTTGGACTTTGGACTTAGCATGTTTACAAGTAATGCATCGGTCCCACACCCGTTCTACGTCTCTTCGCATATGCGGCCAATATAAATGATCTTGCAACATCTTAAGTGTTTTAGAAACACCAAAATGGCCCATTAATCCTCTTCCATGAGCTTCCTTGACTAATAAATATCTCAAAGAACCATTAGGCACAAAAAGACGATTTTCATAAAATAAAAACCTATATTGCCTAAAGTAAGGTTAATTGCAAATTTCTCACAAGTTATGAATGGCTCTTTGAAATCATGATCAGTAGTATACAACTCTTTTAAATGTTCAAAACCAATAACTTTAGAACTTAAATTAGAGAGAAGAGTGTACCTTCTTGATAATGCGTCGGCTACGACATTATCCTTACCTTTCTTGTACTTGATCACGTACGGAAATGTTACAATGAACTCAATCCATTTAGCATATCTTTTTTTATTTTAAAAATTTAATATCTTAAACTTATTTTTAAACATATTTGTATTTAATTATTTTTAGTTGATTATAATTATTCGTGTTGCCAAATAATATGTTTTTTTTTAATATTTAAAATTTAATAAATACTTAAACTATTCAAAATCACAAAAAATCTTCTTTTAGATTTTAAATAAAATTTACCTTATTCAAATAAACAATATATTGTATCCAATCTTTTCAATACAAATTTATTTATATAAAAGTCAATGAAATCCTGTTATATATTAAAAGAGAAGTTATTGAAGGCAACATGTAAAGCCCACAATTTTTTAATGTTATTTTTAATTTTAAAAATTTAATATCTTATTTTCTCTAAAAAAAATTTAATATCTTAAACAAACTTGTTTGTATTAATTATTTTTAATTGACTATTATTATTCCATTCTTACTAAAAAATCTTTATTGCTAATTTAAATAAACACTTAAATTATTCTAAATCACAAAAACTTCGTTTAGTTTTAAAATAAAAATTGAACTTGTTGAACTTAATAGTATCTTCTATCCAATCTTTTTAATAAAAGGTATTTATTTAAAAGTCAATCGTACTGTATAAAAGATAAATATTTAAAGAATAATCTAATAACAATATTTGATTAAGTAATTTTTTAACAAACTAGTTTATGATAACAATAAAATTTGAGCGTTGTCCAGATCCTAACCTAGTATTTAAATAAAAACATTGAAGGCACGTATCATACCTACATTTTTTCTTAGCTTTTTGTTTTAATTATCTCATATACTAAACGAGTTACTAAACATCTTTATGTCAAATTATATTTTATTGTATATTAAAAAATATAGTTTAATGTTTTTCTGTTAACTCTTCTATATTTAAAAACAATGAAGGCCATATTTTTTGTTTTAATCATCTAATATATTAATTGAGTTACAAATAAATATTTATTTACATTTTTATTATGATTTTGTGTTGCAAACAATATTTCTTTTAAAAACTATACTTTAAAATCTTCAATAAACTTTTATATATGATAACAATAAAATATGGGTATAATCGGAGTCCTAACCTCGGTACAAATTATATTAGATGTCACTGAAAAATACTAGTTTAAACAACAAAAACAAAATTTTCATTAATGGTAAAACTGGAATTATATATAATTAAAATCCAAATTTGAAGATTTTTAAAGATAAATATAACAAAAATTAAACCGAGATAAATCTAAATTTTTGTAAAAGATTTCTCAAGATAAATTAGAAAAAATGACATGACAGTAAATCGATATTATATTTGTACCAAGAATAATTCTTAATATATATATATATATATATATTCCTTGATTGGATAGGATTGGTAGTAGAGACTGTAACTATAAAATGAATTTTATTGTAACTTTTAGGATTGTGACTTAAAAAAGAAATAAAAGTCATAGACCATTAAAGAATTTAAAAACTTAGAACGAGAAGTAAAAAAATGAAAAGTTACACTATGAGAAAATATTTTGCACAAAAAAGCACCATTGGAATAAAATAGACTTTAAAAGTTGGTATAGTCTTTACACCATATTCACTAGGCCTACAAATATATAATATTATTTCAAAAGTATAGTTATAAAAATATATTTAAAATTATACAATATTATATATTATACAATATTATATATTATACAATATTATATATTATCTCTGATTGGATAGGACTGGTAGTAAAGACTGTAACTTTAAAATGAATTTTATTGTAACTTATAGGACTGTGGCTTAAAAAAAAAGAGTCATAGACCAAAGACTTTAAAAAACTAGAACGGGAAATAAATATGAGAAGTTACACTATGAGAGATAATATTTTGCACAAAAAGCATCTTTGAAAAAAAGTAGACTTTAAAAGTTGTTATAGTTTTTACACCGTATTCACCGAACCTACAAATATATAATATTATTTCAAAAGTATATTTATAAAAATATATTTAAAATTATATAATATTATATATTATACAATATTATATATTATCTCTGATTGGGTAGGACTGTTAGTAGAGACTAGCATTGTAAAATGAATTTTATTGGAACTTTTAGGATGACTTAAAAAAAAAAAAATCATCGACCAGAGACTCACTTGAGTGGGTACGTAAACTTTAGCAAAAATCAGAAAAGAGAACATCTATGCGGGTACGTAAACGTTAGCAAAAATGAATATATCCGTATAACATTGTATAATCGAGTGGTTTTACCTTTTAGGCTCACTTGATAATATTAAATAGTCACATGTTTTAGTAATCTTTGTGTGGGTCAATTGCCACCTATAAAGTCTCAGAAATACATATTTTATAACGAATAAAAGTGGCTTTTGTTAGTGGTTCTGAGTTATGATGAATGAAAATTCATGTCCGGATTTTCTTTGATTTTTGTTCACGTTGGATATGTGTGTTTTCAACTAATCGTTTTCTTTTTATTGCTTTTACATTCGCATATTAATATGTCTTCTGTTTGTATTTTAATTGGTTTCACACTGGATATATACTTTAACTTAAATCTTCCTTTTGTCTTTATATATACGTTTCAGTGACTATATCTTAAATTACATCTAATTAAATAAAGTTAGATATTAGGAAACTATATAGGATAAAATTCAACTCATCAAAGATTGAAGAAAACCCTGCAAGACTTTGCAACGAATGATATCGAGTCTTCACACAGAGATAAAAAATTTAGCCTGGGCAATGAACTGTATATTTGGACAACAAGAAAAGACAATACTTTCTTTAGTATCTAACTAACTGGTAAGGTTAAGCAGGGACATTGGTTCAAATGGTAATGTTATGCTTGCTCTTTCTCACCAGATGAGGGTTTCGAAACTCCGTGGGAGCGTTGTTCCCCCTCCCATTATGGGAGTATTTGGCTATTGGATCGGCCTGTTTGACCCAAACAAGTTGACAAAAAAAACCAATTGTAGTAAGAATCATTATATGTTATGGTTTATTGGTTTTAATAATTAGATTTATCTTAGATATTCAGATAATCTCAGTTTATTTTCATATTTTTATTAGATTTATCTCTTCTGTCTTTTGTCTTGGATCTCTTGCATCTTTTTGAAGAGCTTTCTCAATGAGTCTGACAATGACATTTTTGTCTTTGACTTCAAAAGCGCGACTTTCCTTTGTTTGGTGTTTTGACCTTAAATTCTTTCACTTCGATTCTGGTTCGATTCATCTCGTTTCACGGGGTGCGCTGGCACTTTTGGTTATTTGTTCTTTGCGAGGCTTACGAGTGCTCGACTTATTATGGAAATGATTGAGTCCGGACTCGAATCATTTTAAACGAGGTACTGCTTGACCTCGACTTTGAGTCTTCTTGCGAGGTCCTTTGACACTCGTCTTATGGTTTTTGTGTGAGGCTTACGAGTGCTCAACTTATTATGAAAAATGATTGAGCCAAAACTCAAATCATTTTGCACGGGGTACCCCTTGACCCCAACTTTAACGTCCTCGAGAGTGGTCCAGCTTGACCTTGAGTTCAAAGTTTCTACGCGAGGTGCTCTGACACTCATCATGTTATATTGGTGCGAGGCTTACTTATGCTCGGCTTATAATGATCCTTAGTATGGAGATCAGCGAGGCTTATCGATGCTCGACTTACTATATCTTGAGTGACTGTCGGATAAATTCATGTTTTAGGCATTAATGCGAGTATACTCAAGCTCCCGGGTTCTAAGGTGTGGCTTATTTCACCACAACACTCATGGGGAGCGCACAAATTCATCGCCTGGATAGGACGATGACTCAAGGATTGAGAGTTTTGGGAATAATCGGCTTTTTAGACTCGATTAAGTCAATCATCTACAGAGCTTGATCGTAACTGGTGCAGACCGCCACTTGACCCCGATTTAGAGTTAGATGAGTCCTCTCAGAGCTCGATCTTATTGGTGCGAGGTATTGCTCTGCCTCGTCTTTGATTTAGATCAGCCATCTCAGAGCTTGATCTTGCTGGTGCGAGGCACTTCTCGACCTCGACTTTAAGTTAGATGAGTTCTCTCGGAGCTCAATCTTTCAGGTGCGAGGTACTACTCGACCTCGGCTTAAAATAATGCGAATTATTACTCAACCTCGCTTAAGTTATTGTGAAGTACTGCTTGACCTCGGCTTTGAATAATGCAAAGTACTACTAGACCTCGACTTAGAATAATGCAATACTACTTGAGCTCTACTTTTATTGGGTTAAACGAGTCTTCTCAAAGCTCGACTTAATATTCATTTTATTAAAGTAATAGTTGTGTCGCGCCTCTGACATGCGAAAGTGTGCTGACTACGTACCCCTTGGAAAGAGGATCAAACCAATGATAGTTCGTTTTAGTACTCTGGTACCTATCTCGGTAGGGGCGAGCAACCTTTAAAAAAAAGAAAAGAGAGGAATCAACGCTTGCTGACTTCCATTAGCAGTAGTACCTTCATAGGTGTGCCACGTGCCACGCTCTTGGAACTGGCTTTAGGCCTGTCGTGGCGAGTTCGTAGACGCCTGGTCAAACGACTCTGGGGATTGAGTATGGTCCCTCCCAATTTATTCTAAGTTTTCCCGTGTTCACTTCCGCAGTGTTCTCAAAGACTATTCGGAGTACGAGGCCTCCCTTGTCGAAGTATTATCCTTTGACTTTCTTGTTATACTACCGTGCTACAGATTGCTCGTAATCCTATAGTCTCAGGAGGGCTTGACCTCGTTGCTCCTCGATCATATCTAGATTCTCTGTGAGCATCTCGTCGTTGTGTTTTTCTTTTATCGTCAAAGTCATTTTGGAGGATGTCGACGTTTACTTCTAGCCTGTGAGCAAGTGAGAATGGTGTTTTGCTAGTTCCTGCTCTTGGCAAGGTCTGATGTCACCATAGTACACCATCAAGCTCTTATGCCCATCACCCCTTTTTGCCATCGAGGCGCTTTTTCAATCTATCTAGGATATGCTTGTTCGTTGCCTCCGCTTGTCCGTTCCCTAGGGGTAGCGCAAAGTCGATTTGTTGAGTCTAATCTTCCATCTTGCACAAAAAAATTCGAATTTCGTCGAGATGAACTGAGATCCGTTATCTGCAATAATCTTGTATGGCAGCCCGTTCCTACAGGTAATGTTTTTCCAAACGTTGCTATGTACGTTAGAATCTTTGATTTTGGCGTAAGCCTCTGCTTCCACCCACTTGGTGAAGTAATCGGTCATGATGAGCATGAACCTTTTTTTTAGATAGGGCATGGCACCAACAATGTCTAATTGTCGATAACAGCTTGGCTGACCAATTTATCATTTGTGCGTGACGCTAGCACATCTCGCAGCAAGCTGTGTATGCTTCACAGTCCTTTAAAAGTGTTGGCCAGTAGTGCATGTGCCTTCTCACTTTCAAGGCAAGTGCTCGTCCTCCATAGTGATTTCCATCTGCCCCTTCATGTGATTCCCCATTCACTCGACTGATTTCTTTGCCGTTGATGCATCGCAGAAGGATTCCCAATGCGCTCCATCGGAATACTCGTTGTGAAGTAGCGTGTAGCGTGCGCTTCGAGCTTTAAGCCTTCTTGCTTCCCATTTATCCTCTGGTACCTTACTGTCCTTGATATAGTCGACAATCTCTTGCCTCCAATCATTGGTAATTTTTGTTACGAGTTCGTTGGTGATCATCAGATCACCCAGCTCTTCCTTGTCGATAATGATGTAGATTCCCCTTGAGAGCTCGATGCTCGGATGCTTGATGCATTCGACCGAGACTATCCTCTTGAGATTCATGTCTGAGGTTGAGGCTTAGCCGCGAGGGCATCTGCTTGAGCATTCTCGCTGCTAGGAATTTTTGCGAGGTTAAACTCCTTGAATTCTTTGGATAGTTGCCATACCGTTTTGAGATAGGCATCCATTCTTTCGTTTTTAGCTTTGTATTCTCCACCGAACTGACAGGCGACGAGCTGGGAATCGCAATATGCTTGGATTCTCTCCACTCCAACTTCCTTCGCTAGGCGCAATCCTGCTATGAGGGCCTCGTACTTCGCCTTGTTGTTTGATGTGTGAAATCCCATCCTAAAAGATTGTTTCAGAATCTCTCTTGTCGGTCAGGTAAGCCATATTCCAACTCTTGATCGTTGGCCAGATGACGAGCCATCTACATGTAGGGTCAATTTCTCCCCGGACCCCTCGTTTCTCTCTTCTCTGGGTGGGATCTTTATGATAAAATCCGCTAGTATGTACGCATTCACGCTCGACCTTGTCTTGTACTTGATATCGTATTCGGTTAACTCTACTGCCCACTTGGCCAATCATCCTCACTGGTTAGGGGCTGGTGCAACACTGTTCGGATGGGCTGATTAATGAGCACATCGATAGTGTGAGACTGGAAATATGGTCGAAGCTTCCTGGCCGAGATGATCACTGCGAGGGTTAATTTTTTGAGAGCCAGATAGCGAGCTTCAGCTTCATTCATGCTTTTACTGATTATTAGATGGGTTGCTGCTCTCCTCTATCTTCTCGCACGAGTACTCCACTAACTACTGCATTCGTTGTGGAAATGTATAGATACAACATCTCGCCCTCCTTAGGTTTTGCCAATATTGGGGAGGGGGGGGGGTCCGACAAGTAGGCTCTGCGCTGTGGGAATCCCTCTTCGCATTGTTTGATCCATTCGAACTTCTTGTTCGCTCGAAGGAGCTGGTAGAATGTGAGACACTTTTGTTGATCTCGAAAGGAATAGATTGAAGGCGGCGATTCCCCCAGTCAATCATTGCACTTCCTTTGCATTCTTTGGCGATGGTAGTGTGGTTACTGGTACGATCTGCTTTGGGTTCGCCTCGATCCCTCGCTTCGTGACAACGTATCCCAAGAATTTCCCGACAATCACCGCAAACGTGCACTGCGTGGGATTAAGCTTCATATTGTACTTGTTGAGCACCTTAGAAATTTCGTCGAGGTGACAAACATGGTTCGACGATTTTACTGACTTGAAAAACGTGTTGTCGATGTACACTTCCATTGTCTTCCCGATTTGTTGTTCAAACATCTTGTTTACCAGGCGCTGATAGGTCACTCCAACGTTCTTCAAGCCAAAAGGCATAACTTTATAGTAGTAAATTTCTCTACTTTGTTATGAACAACGTCTTCTCACAATATTCGGGGATCATAAAGATCTGATTATACCCGGAGAATGATAAAATGAAATTTCGATGTAGTATAGAGGGTGGTTCGGGTTCAATTTAGCAATGTAGTATAATGGCAAGTAAGTGGTTGAACCAACTCAGGATGGATAACACACTAGTTGTATGGAGGGTTCACTAGGTCTAATTGGAGTAATTAGGCGTTGTCTTGTCACTAAACAATCCTAAACAAACAATATCAATTAAAATGACATTTAGAAATAAGAATAACTCATGGATCATGGCATTCGAAAAAGGCAATAATTTTCATGCTAGTATGGTTTAATTCACGCTATTAGGTTTATCATATGTCTAATAATGTCAAATTCAGTTCAGTTTACTCTCGTGATAAAAACCCCTTTTCTAAGCATGCTACTACACAATCTCTTGACAAACATCATGATTAAGAAGCACTAAGCACAATTTTATTCAACAATCAATAAATAACTTAAATAACCTATGCATTTGGTTCAGGAATTTTATCTAACACCTCTCGGGCAATAAATCTCCTGTGATCTAGATTATGTTAGCTACTCCAATTATAGCATTAGATTCATGAATAGATTGAGAATACTGATAAACAGATTGTTTCCCCCCCTACTGCTTACTATAGACGAGTAGAGCAGAGGAAAATACAATTGTTTAGGCAATGATGGTTGTGGGTATATTATCGAACCAAATCGGGAGTTGCACTAGGTCAATCAGTCTATATAAAGTTCATCTAGTCTACGCAGAATAGGAATTGAATGCTGTCACTAACAATCCTAAAATGATGGCATAAAGTAAAACAAAAAAGTAAACGGGAAACAAGCGGTTAAACAATCCTAAGCAAATGGACTAGAGAAAGAAACAAGCGATTATAGTTCACGAAACCGGTGCCTGGCTAAAACATGATTCTGCTAATCCTAGATCTAGGAATATCAACTAAAGACCCGCGCTCTTGCGTCAAAGATCCCTTTTCTAGATAAGATCATCGCAATCTCTTGACTAGATTCAATACCTAGAAAGCANGATTCTATACCTAGAAAGCAATAAAAACAATTCCTTCCAATCTCTAAACAATCCTAAGCACTCTCATGTCAATAGAACATATTTAGCATGCATTGCTTATATCTAACAACCTATCTAAATTTTATAGGCAGATCAGATAAGAACGGATCTAAAATAGATGGATCAGATCTATTAAAGCATTAAACACACAAGGCATGAAGATTAATGGAAGAATAAAAACATANTTCCTAATATCACCTAAATCAATCTAATCCATAAGCTCAGAATAAAAGACTACTCACTAATCATGGGGAAGTGTTGTTTGGCATATTGGTTTGTTAGGAAAATGGTTTATGGAGAAAAAACAAGAAAGATGAGTTTCTTTAATGGGAGCAAGAGTTTTGAAAGTGAAGTGATAAGAACCATGTGGTCCTAAGAAACCCCTTTTATAGAGAATAATAGATGAACCGAATAAACCAGAGAGAAGCCCGAAACAATAGCCGAAAACGAGTGAAAATTAAAAGCTGGGCTGCCCGTATAGGCCGGGGCATGACCGATGCTGGAGAGGTCATGGCCGATACAAGCACATCAACCGGAGCATGACCGGCGTCGACCAGTGCGTGGCAGATATCGGCCTCTTCTCTTTTTTTTTTTTTTTTTATATTAAGGCATTAAGCAAAATCCGCTAGCACGCAATAACCTAATCGAAATTACTAAAAATTAAATATAAGGATAAACATGAGACTTCCTTCCAAGCGAGCTTGTTTAACGTCATTAGCTTGACGAATGCTTAGAGGACTCTTAGGGGAAATCCAAAAGGTTTATGGAGTCAATGTCTCCAACAACACTATCTGTCAAGTAAGGCTTAACACGATGACCGTTGACGACAAACGTATCGCCTTTATCGTTTCGAAGAACGACTGCACCATAAGGACGGATTTCTAACACAGGGAAGGGTCCCGATCATCTGGATTTTAGTTTTCCCGGGAAAAGTCGTAGCCGCGAGTTGAAAAGTAACACAAGGTCGCCCTCCTTAATTTGTTTGCGGACAATCTTCTTGTCGTGGAAGGCCTTGGTTTTTTCCTTGTAGAGTTGGGCCCTGTCATAAGCGTTTAGGCGAATTTCATCCAACTCCTCTAGTTGTATCTCACGCTTTTCCCTAGCGATCAAAGTTGAGAAACTTGATCGCCCATTGAGCTCGATATTCCATTTCGACGGCTGATCACACGATTTGCCATACAGTAGATTGAAGGGCGTGATCCCAATTGGAGTTTTAAAGGCGGTTCTATAAGCCCACATCGCATCGTCCAGTTTTGTTGACCAGTCTTTTCTGGAAATTCCAGCCGTCTTTTCGAGTATAGATTTAATCTCTCTATTGGAAACTTCGACTTGACCGCTGGTCTAAGGGTGATAGGGGGTAGCGACCGTGTGCTTGACTCCATATTTTTGCAAGAGTTTCTCAAAATTTCGGTTTATAAAGTGGGATCCACCGTCACTTATTATGACCCTAGGGATTCCAAACCTCGGAAAGATTATGCTCTTAAATAGCTTCGTGACCACCTT
>OVAO01004159.1:0-10481 GCA_900406285.1 Biscutella auriculata
GTTGCATAAATCAGCTGAAACATAAACGTAACTCAGTTGTATCGTAGTAAGTAGCGCATCACGGCTAGGTTAACTAATACACGTCAGCAAATTCTTACGTGGCGAGTGACATTTCTGTAAATACGTTTTTTATCACAACGTAATACAAGGACACGCTGGGCATTTAAAAAATCGCAGTAATAAAAAATAGATTTGTATGAATCTAGTCGTTTCGATTGATATGTGTGCTATTTCAGTCAACTTCCCAAAAAAAAATTGCATGAATGTAAAATTCTCTATATGAATTTAATATTTAACAAGAAACATAGATGGGGTTTAAGCTTCAAGCCCAATAGATTTTCTAGGCCCTTAAATTGGGTTCGACTTACAATTATGCAATCAACAGCGAGTTCCTTTAGGGTTTTACACTCGAACCATTTTTTTCGTTTTGAATCTTGGAACCGTTTCTTCTATTTTATTGTTTTCCCCATTTCAACCTCTTTTTTTCCTAGCTGAGAAAAAACCAAGATCTGTTAGTTCCATCGGATCGAGGAAACTTAAAGGTCGAAAATGGCGCTGGCGTTCGACGAGTTCGGGCGTCCGTTTATTATACTGAGGGAGCAAGATCAAAAGACGCGTCTTAGAGGCATCGATGCTCAGAAAGCCAATATTGCCGCCGGCAAAGCGGTGGCTCGGATCCTTCGCTCTTCTCTCGGACCCAAAGGAATGGACAAGATGCTTCAGGGGCCTGACGGAGACGTCACCATCTGTTCGTTTCTCCTTTTGATTTCATATCTGCTTTTTCGATTTTAGTTTCACTCTTTTATACTTGGTGCAGCAGTTTTATGAATAGATTCATCTAGATTTTTTTCGTCTTAACAGTTTTTGATAATCGATTCACTATTTCCGTGAGCTTAGCTGCTCAGCTCAGCTAGTTTCTTCTGCCGCTTAAATGCTAATTAATTCCTTAGTTGATAGCATCTTAATTATGTATGCTGAGCTGAAAATTCGGTGTATTCCTTACAATGTGTATTGAAATTGAAAGTTGTAGATATTGTTATTAGTAGCTGCTGCTTTTTGGGAACCCATATTTCTGTGAAGCATATAATCCTTTTTTTCCTTTTTGAACGACTAGTGCTATCATGTTTTTAACCTCGCAAGCTGTTTTACCCAGCGAACGATGGTGCAACCATCTTGGAGCAAATGGATGTTGACAACCAGATTGCAAAACTTATGGTGGAACTCTCGCGGAGTCAGGATTATGAAATTGGTGATGGCACAACAGGTGTTGTTGTCATGGCTGGTGCACTTCTGGAGCAAGCTGAACGTCAATTAGATAGAGGAATTCACCCTATCCGCATTGCCGAAGGATATGAAATGGCTTCCAGAGTGGCCGTTGAGCATTTGGAGAGTATATCTCAAAAGTTTGAATTCGACCTTGACAATTTTGAGCCACTGGTGAAAACATGCATGACTACTCTGTCCTCAAAGATGTAATAGTCGATCTAGCTTTCAATAGTTGTTTCTTATCTTTTACATGGTTTGTAGAACATTGTCCTTATTTTTGCTTTTGCTCATTGCTACAGTGTGAATAGATGCAAACGCAGCTTAGCTGAGATTGCTGTTAAAGCGGTTCTTGCTGTAGCTGATTTAGATAGGAGGGATGTAAATTTAGATCTAATAAAAGTAGAGGGTAAAGTCGGAGGAAAGCTGGAGGACACTGAGCTTATATATGGGATATTGGTTGACAAAGACATGAGTCATCCGCAAATGCCAAAGCAAATTGAAGATGCCCACATTGCCATTTTGACGTGCCCCTTTGAGCCACCGAAGCCGAAGACTAAGCATAAGGTGGACATTGATACAGTGGAGAAATTTGAGACATTGCGCAAGCAAGAGCAGCAATATTTTGATGAAATGGTTCAAAAGTGCAAGGTAGGTTTTTCAAATCTTTCATTTCCATTATCATTTAGATGTTGAGTGAGGTACAGGTGGTCGTTTGTCTTTAGATAGTGAAGACTAGTTACCTCAGTGCATTTTCTGATAGGATCGTTATGCTTAAAAAATGCAGGATGTTGGTGCTACACTGGTTATTTGCCAATGGGGATTCGATGATGAGGCAAACCATCTATTAATGCACAGGAATTTGCCTGCTGTCAGATGGGTTGGGGGTGTTGAACTAGAACTTATTGCAATAGCTACAGGTAATTAATTACATTACTCCAAGCATCCACTGCTAGTGTTTTAAACATTACGTAAAGCTGATAGGATATTTGGCTTTTTTTAGGTGGCAGAATTGTTCCAAGATTCCAGGAGTTGACCCCAGAGAAGTTAGGGAAGGTACTATTTACTTTCATTAGGTGTTGCCAGCAGAATGAGTGGAATATGTTTTAAACAGAGCAATGAATTCCCAATGTTTGGTCATATATTTAGGCTGGCTTGGTTCGTGAAAAATCATTTGGCACAACAAAAGAACGAATGCTGTATATTGAGCACTGTGCGAACTCGAAAGCTGTCACTATATTCATTCGTGGAGGTACTTATGGCCTTTTTCTCTTAAACGCTGTTTTGACTTTTTAATAGCTGGCGAGAGATAAACACAGATGTACTGAAAGTCTAATGTGCTTCAAAGTATATGGTGGAAAAAGATATTGTATAAAAGATCGACTGAACAATTCGTTACTTGGTACGGTTTAGGTAACAAAATGATGATAGAAGAAACGAAGCGTAGTATCCACGATGCTCTGTGTGTGGCTAGGAATCTCATCCGCAACAAATCAATTGTATATGGAGGTGGTGCTGCTGAAATTGCATGCTCACTTGCGGTTGATGGAGCTGCTGATAAATACCCTGGTGTTGAGCAGGTAAAAGACGGTTTTTCCTCTTTAAATCTGACGTGAAATTATTTAATTTCAGAAATCTTACAACGATGAAGACATATTATGTATAAACACTTCTCCTATATGCAGTATGCAATAAGGGCATTTGCAGAAGCTTTGGACTCTGTGCCTATGGCTCTTGCAGAGAACAGTGGGTTACAGCCCATTGAGACGCTCTCTGCGGTAAAATCTCAGCAAATTAAGGTAAGTGAGATGTTCATGTGCTTATTATTATTATCTATATTGTTTGTTCGATTGACTATAAACTTATCATGGATTTTGTATGAGCAGGAGAATATACCCTTCTATGGGATAGATTGCAATGACGTAGGAACAAACGATATGAGGGAGCAAAATGTGTTTGAAACATTGATCGGGAAGCAGCAACAGATTTTACTTGCAACACAAGTTGTTAAAATGATTCTAAAGATCGACGATGTCATCTCTCCTTCTGAATACTGATGTTATCCTATTGGTATGTTTTTTTCTATTGGGATTGCCTTCTTAAACATCAATATTCCTTCACTTTTCCCCTTGTACAATCTTTGATTTAAGAACATCCTCAGATCTTTGTATTTTCTGAGCGTTGATTTTTATTTTTGTACTCAAGTTATGTTTTCTACGACATTTATTGGTTCGCCCCTTCTCCTAAGGACATTTGTAAGAAGTGATTTGTTAAGCTTTCCTTAAATCCGTCANCTAAACCGAACAACTTTCAGAAATATCAGTTTATTGGTTCGGCCCTTCTCCTAAGGACATTTGTAAGAAGTGATTTGTTAAGCTTTCCTTAAATCCGTCACAAAATTTGCGGACAAAGACCTTGGTTCCTTTTAGTGTTATGTAATATTGTAATCGTAATATGGTATTAGAGTGAAAAAGGAAAGATAGTTCTGTTTATGCATAAACCAAGCTTCTATAACTTGCAAAAATCCCATTTCCTAGTCTTCTTTATACACAAATTCTAAACCTGAAGAGGGCAAATCTTAAAACTGCGAACTCTGATGCAGATGGACTTGAGCCGATTTAGCGAGATTCCTCACCTCGTCTTCTTCAAATCTCAACCCCTCTGTGTTTGCTCAGCTTCGCCTTTGGACATGACAACAGAAGTCTTGGTGAGGAGTTTTAACCTCTTCTATTGTTCATGAGATTAGTGTTGTTCTGTATCATGGCCAACGCCTAATTTCCCATTTGTAGTCTCGTCCTTTTGAATGGATGGCTTCCCATTTACAGCGACAGCACCATCAGTTGTTTCTTGCCCAGCAGAATGTTCGGTTTTTCCATTAACTTCTTCAGCTTTCTTCCTCTCCTCTTCTTTTTCTTGCCGTTTCTTTGCTTCTTGTTCTTTGAGCATCCTAAACCTGGAAATTACATCGACCTGTTATTACAACAAATGGCTTCTAGTCATGAAAGTCGCATTGCAGAAAATTTTGTACCTTTCACCAGGCTGGGGCCCTTCTGATGTCAGTTTTTCACCACCCTTTGGTGTTTTCAATTCTGAAACAGACTTCTGAACAGGCGGTTCTGGAATAGACTTCTCAACTTTTTGCGTTTTATCTTCTTTCATGACCAGATTAGTGAACTTCTCTACCGGATTTTTAGCACCACCATATTTTTGAAGCCATACTTGCTGTGCTGTGCTCAAAATGTTGTTGGTCAACCTGCAAGAACACTCTCCAAACTGAGAAGAAAAGCTAGTGGAAAGCTATCCTCCCAACAAAAATACAAACACCAGTTGCTGTTCCTCACCAATAAAGACTTAAACCAGAAGGAACTGATAGTGCAAAATAGCCAATCATCAGCGGAAGCAGCTTCGTCACTGCTTGTGAGCTCTTCATGGCTGGATCATTACTCTGAGAAAATACATGATGATAATGAATGGTACACCATAAATTTATAAGTCGCATAAAGGATATGTTGTAGTTGAATTTAGTAAATTGAATGAGCTTTGGGGACATGCACCAATGTACATATTTTCATAATAAGCTGTATTGTTCAAGCTAGAGGTAACTACTAACTAGACCAGAACATATGCAGGAAGATGCTATACCTGTGCGGACTGCATAATCTGAATGGAGAGATACTGAGAGAAGATGAGCAATAGAGGTAAGACAAGATATGCTAATGTGTCTGACCATCCCAGAGGTGGGTGTCCCTCCTGAGAAATAAATTGGAAAATTTGTAGACATCAGCAACGAGTGTAGCCTAGACTAAAGTCCTCTTCAATCAGTTCAGTTGATTCCGCATATAGTCTTGATTCCATTTTCAAATCGAAGTTCAAGATTGATACTTACAATGAAAGGGAACAGCCACGAGATTCCACTGCCACTCTGTCTTGCAGCAACAGTTGTTGGACCAGCAAGAGAAGGAATCCAGAAAAAGCCTTCCGTTAAGAGCCCCTTAAAGTTGGAAACATTCATCGAAAAACTTGTCAGACAAGAATCCGAAGCACTAACAGAAATAAAAAGATGTAGCTTCTTTCCAGAACCTCATCAGCAACATTAGAGAGGGCTCTATATAGCCCAATCCAGACTGGTATCGTGGCTAGTGTGGGGAGGCAGCCTGACAGATAAATGAAAATATAACTTAACCAAATGTTGGAAGGAATTAACAAAGGAAACTCAGTTTCTTGACCAAATCGTAGTCTCAAACGGAAAAACAAGGGTGAAAAAATGAAGCAAACAAACTGTACCTGCAAGGGGATTTATTCCAGCAAGTTTATACAATCTGGCAGTTTCAAGCTGAATTCTCTCCTGCAAAGATAGACACAAAGCAGGAAGTTCTTCGTTAGAACCACTCCAAAAATGATTGAAGCCAATAGCTACACACTTGCNAAAAAAAATGAAGCAAACAAACTGTACCTGCAAGGGGATTTATTCCAGCAAGTTTATACAATCTGGCAGTTTCAAGCTGAATTCTCTCCTGCAAAGATAGACACAAAGCAGGAAGTTCTTCGTTAGAACCACTCCAAAAATGATTGAAGCCAATAGCTACACACTTGCTACTACTTTTTCCTTAAATCTATGAACTGATGATTGATGCAACAATGACTTAGTAAGCGCCTTTTCTTTCGTACTACAGAAACAAAGCATCAAACATGGTTTTACCTGATCACCAGCATACCGTTCCTGAATGGCCTTAATTTGAGGCTGCAAAGATTNTTACTACTTTTTCCTTAAATCTATGAACTGATGATTGATGCAACAATGACTTAGTAAGCGCCTTTTTTTTCGTACTACAGAAACAAAGCATCAAAACATGGTTTTACCTGATCACCAGCATACCGTTCCTGAATGGCCTTAATTTGAGGCTGCAAAGATTTCATAGCCATGGCAGATTCGACCTGTGGAGAACAAACCACCAATTCAATAAAAAAAAATCAACAAGAAATGAATTATTGACTTAACAAGTTATAGAAACAAGTGAAAACCTGTTTTTTGGTCAATGGGAACGTAGCAGCCTTAACAAGGACAGTGAGTAGAATGATAGCGAAACCATAAGAATAAGGTACATTTACAGTAGATAACCCATCTTTTAAAACCTGCAATTCAATTCAAANTCAACAAGAAATGAATTATTGACTTAGCCAGTTATAGAAACAAGTGAAAACCTGTTTTTTGGTCAATGGGAACGTAGCAGCCTTAACAAGGACAGTGAGTAGAATGATAGCGAAACCATAGGAATAAGGTACATTTACAGTAGATAACCCATCTTTTAAAACCTGCAATTCAATTCAAATCAAACCAGATTCGATAATTATACAGCAGTCTAAACTCAATCTCCCATAGAAGAAAAAAAACATATATTTTATATACCTTGAGAATAGTTTCCATATAATTGGCAATACCAGTGAACCAATCTTTGTTCTGGGTTGTAGTGGTAGTGCCGGCGACAGATTCCAAGGTGTCAGAGGACGAAACGGCGGCATCAGCGATTGTGTACAGAAGATTCTCAGCGTGGTCCTTGAGCAAATGGAGAGAAACGCCTGGGTCGGGAAACGAACCTGGTCTGAACCCGAATTGAGCCACGAGAGTCCGACGACAAGACGACGGACTCTGTCTAAATTGAGAGCGGCGGAAATGGAGGCATCTGCCAGTGGAGAAAGAGGAGAGGATAAGGTTCGTCGGCTTTAGGGATATCGAAGAGGCCATCTCTCCAGCGACGAGAAGGTGGGAGAGTCCAGGAGGTGAGTATTAGGGTTTTGGCTCAGNAAATTGAGAGCGGCGGAAATGGAGGCATCTGCCAGTGGAGAAAGAGGAGAGGATAAGGTTCGTCGGCTTTAGGGATATCGAAGAGGCCATCTCCAGCGACGAGAAGGTGGGAGAGTCCAGGAGGTGAGTATTAGGGTTTTGGCTCAGAAGAATCGGAGATATTGTTCTTGCTTCACGTCTCAGTGTTTGAGACCGACCAGGAAGTGGAGAAAACAAACTTTAGTTTTGTTACGTTCTCAATCAGGCATGGGGGATCCGGTATTCGGTCTTGTTCGAATTTATTTAATTTTCTAAATTTTTAATTTTGAAAGTATATGTTTATTCTATAATAATTTTGTTCGGTTTGAGTTATTCAAGTTTTAGTTTTTTATTTTATTTTTAAAAGATCTTTTCATTCGAAAATAAATTTTATATTGAATATGTTTTAAATTTGATTTAATTTTATATAAAATAATAATATAGAAATAAATAATTAATTATAACTATAGATTTAAAATATATAGAAACATGTTTTATTATATATCTAATTAATATATAAATTTTAATTAGTTTTGATTAACAATTTCATTAGAAAAAATTAGTATAAAATTTTTTGTATCCATTTAAAT
Organism: Biscutella auriculata; assembly: GCA_900406285.1. Lineage (NCBI taxonomy): Eukaryota > Viridiplantae > Streptophyta > Magnoliopsida > Brassicales > Brassicaceae > Biscutella > Biscutella auriculata. The sequence continues at coordinate 7,675 of OVAO01004159.1, forward strand.
TTCTACACNCAATCCGGTATTCGGTCTGGTTCGAATTAATTTAATTTTCGAAATTTTTAATTTTAAAATATATGTCCATTTTGTAATAATTTAGTTCAGTTTTGATTTAATTTTATATAAAAGAATAATATATAAATAATTAATTAATTAAAACTATAGATTTAAAATATATTGAAACATGTTTTATTATATAAATAATTAATATAAAATTTTTAATTAGTTTTGCTTAATCATTCGATTAGAAAAAATTAGTATAAAATTTTTTGTATCCATTTAAATTTTTACACAATTTGTTTCGAAATGAATTTCATTTTAATTTGGTAAACTACCATTCAATTCAATAGTTTTATTGAACCATATCCTCTATATATATGTCTTTTTCAACCATATATTTCTAAATTATAGGTCAAAATATTTTCATAATTCTTTCGAATAGGTTTATTAATTTTCAAAAATGTGAGAAACAATATAAATTAAATGTATAAATTATTAGTATAGCACATTTCAAAAAAAAAAAAAAAATTCTAGACAATTAACTTCATTAATATAAAACAGGGTCTCTCTCGCGTCTCCTTTATCCTAGTATCGTTGAGTCTTTGTGTTGCTTCTCCTTGTCGGGACAACTTTTTCCATCGATTGACCTCGTTTATCAATGGCAGAGCCACCCTTATAATAAAGGAGTTATTTGACCCATGTAATTTTTTTAATTAATTCATTTAAGACTTAATCAATTATCTAAAATATTTTAAACTGAATTAACATCATTGACCTTTTGAAATATTTTTTTAGTAAAATAATCTTGGTCAAAATTATTTCTAATTATGTCTTTGTCGTCGGTTCTATGAGAAGGTTAGCTTCGGCTTCCCCTATTTTTTGTTGCAACGACGTCGCATTTATTCTGGTCGGCGGTTATGGTGGAGCTTCAGAATCATCGGGGTGGTCGAGCTAGTGTGGTGTCTGCGTCGATTTGTTGGGCCCTCGCGTCTCCTGGTTGCTCTGCGTCGATGAGTTATGGTTCATATAGGGCTTGTTCTCGTGGAGTCTTTGCTCGGTTGGTTTGGGTCATCGTTGGGACTTCCAGAGTCGTTGTGGTGGGGTTTAGCCTTCACTGTTGGTGATAGTCGTGCGCGGCTCCTGCAGTTATGTTGGGTATCGTAGGTCGTGAGGTGCTTGTTGTTGGGTTCAATCTGGTATAGAGGTTGGTTTGGCTCTTTGTAGCTTTGGTTTTAGCTAGGTAATTTTAGATATGTCGTGGTTAGCCAATGTAGTTTTAAGTCATATCGGATTATTGGTGGTTATGGTCTTTGTGTGGCGTGGCTTCTTTATTTGTCACTTCCTGGTTTTGCTCTATCACTTGCATCTCGGGCCTATAACTCTACGGTTTATCTGAAGTTCGTAGGTTAGTTTTGTGAGTGGTCTTGGTTTTCGTGGGATGAAAGTAGTTCTAGTAGGGGTGAAGCGCTTCTCGGTGGTCTTTTCGGGTAAGGCATATAATGGAATTCATTATCTAGCCATGAAAATTTGGTTTAAAACCGTCCATCTTCATAGTTTCAGAGTTCAGATGTTTCGTCGATGTTTCTTGTGGACCTTCTCGCTCCGTAGCTCGGGTGGAAACAATACTATGAACCTTAGGCGTTCATGATTCCTTCGATAATTGGCTTTGGTGTTTATCGGTTCATCTTCCTTCTCCAACTTATTCAGTCTTTCATCTTTGTCATAGCTAGAGAGTTTATCAACTTATGCTTGGTTGTTTTCTACTTACTTTCGAGAATTTCTTGTTTGTCACAGACTGATTCTTTGCACCGAATCAGAACGTGCGACCTTAGTACCTTTCCTCGCCTTGAGATTACTAAGTCAGCCTCTAACCGAATGGGACTTGTGTTTGAGAGAGTTTTGTAGCTTAGAGAGAGAAAACGAATTCTAGAGAGAGGAGAGAGCTTATGGAAGTTCTTGTTTTATAACTTGGATGATCTTTACAAATGAGCTTATACCCCTATTTATACTACATCTCCACCTCCTTACTCTCCCTTTTACTTAACTCTTAAACAATCTTAACCCTTTAAGCTTACTCCCTTTTTATAATAACTAGGAATTGGCCCCCGCGCTACGCGCGGGACATATTATTAGAATATTATTCATTTTATTCATTTTATTATTAGAATATTATTCTGTTCAATGAAAACTATTTTCTAATATTAAAATTATTCATTTTTCAACATGGATAATTTATTTTGTAATGTAATAATTTAAATATATATATATTGAAATTTATAAATGTGAATTAAAATATTCATCATTTTTAGGTAGTATAATAAGTAGGTTTTTATCCTATCTAAATTTTTTGTGAAAACTATTTGACTTTTAATGCTATAATATAATTTATATAATATTTATTATTGATCTTATTATATTAAACCGTCTTTTGAATGTTGTGGACATTCGATTTGCCAATAAAACCAATATAAAAATATACTACTAAGTTTTCATTTACACAAAATATTTTAGATTTTGATGTTCTTATAAAATATAATTAACTTGTTTAAAATTTAATCTTGTAATATAAGTTATGAATTTTTAAAGGGAGATAAATTTGCAAATCATAGTTTTTAAAGATATGTCCTTACACGTATTGGGATAGTTTTTAAAAAATGTACTATAAATATATCTGACTTAAATGAATTTATTATTTAATTAAACTGATATATATATATATATTTAAAATATTAATAAATGTTAATCGAAACTCTTTCCATCCCCTATATATTAATTCAGAAACATTTTTAAAGAATAACCTTACTCTCACGTAT
>OVAO01004160.1:0-10480 GCA_900406285.1 Biscutella auriculata
AGTGAAAACCGCATAGGCTTGCATCCAAAGACGAACCACAGCTCACGTGTCCGCGTATTACCTAATTGTCTGCAGAGCAAACTGTGGACAAGGCGAGCCGAGAACTTTAAGTCATTGTCGTTGATTGCGAGGAAGTGTTTAAATATGGGGTCCTCCTTAACAGCTTTGTAAGCCTTTGGAAGAGCTTCCTTTAGCTTTGACAACAACGACGTCTTGCACGTGTTGTTGATATGATCAACTTCAGGGTAATTTCTTGTTCTGAAGATGAGTTTCGGGAGCTAAGATTCCATCCTAAAACGAAATTAGCAAAAAATTGTTAGAATGCTCGGAAATATATGCCAAATCAAGTGAAGATACACACGGAAAACATAAACAATAATATTTGTACTCGATCCAGAACACGTCTTCTGGATCCAGAACACGTCTTCTTGATCCATAACACGTCTTCTGGATCCAGAAGACAACTTGGATCAACGTTTTCTGTGTTTCAGAAGACGTGTTCTGGATCCATAAAACGTTTATACAAGCTGTCTTCTGGATCCAGAAGACGTGTTCTGGATCAAGAAAACGTTGATACAATCTGTCTTCTGGATCTAGAACACATCTTCTGGAACACAGAAGGTGTGGTCTAGATCCAGAAATCATGTTGTATCTTCGAATCCAGAACACGTCTTCTGGATCCAGTATACAACTTGTATCAACGTTTTCTGTGTTCCAGAAGACGTGTTCTGGATCCATAAAACGTTTATACAAGCTGTCTTCTGGATCCAGAAGACGTGTTCTGGATCAAGAAAACGTTGATACAATCTGTCTTCTAGATCTAGAGCACATCTTCTGGAACACAGAAGGTGTGGTCTAGATCCAGAAATCATGTTGTATCTTCGAATCCAGAACACGTCTTCTGGATCCAGTATACAAAGCCTGAAAAGATCATCGAACTTGCCTAAGACTAGGGAATCAAACAAATCGCAAACAAATCGCAAGAATGTCGAACAAACAGCATGATAAAGTGGCAAAATGTTGCGATGAAACCAATAACCAAATATCGCGAAACCCTTAAAAATCTGAAACCCTTAAGAATCATCATTCGGAATGGAAACTAATCAAACAAATCACAAGGTTAACAAATCAAACAAACTAAAGATGGAATCTCGTATTCGGAATGGAAATCGGTTCTCGAACTAACATTGAAAAGTTACCTTTAGATTATTGGCGGCGTAGAAGAGGGCCCGGCGGATGCGAAGATGACTTCCGGCGGAGGAGTGCAGGCGTTGGTGACGCGACGAGGAATTCCGGCGGAGGAGTTGAAAAGTCACTCTCGGAAGTGGAGCGGCGAAAGAGATGGAGACAGTTTCGAGAGAGAGAGAATGAGAAAAAAAAATGCCCTATAAGACAAAACCAAACAGTTTTTTTTTCTGAACCAAAAAACTGAAATCTGGTTCGGTTTTAGTTTTAATTTCTGTTTTTATGTCCTGGTTTACTTATTTAATAGATTTAAAAAAATGACGAAAATTAGACAATATTTTCAGATTATAATTAGGGGTAAAGTTGGATTATCACCAAAAATAAAGTCTATATTCCCAAAAATATAAATTAAAGGTCTAATTGCATGAACATATANATCTAATTGCATGAACATAGGCCAAATTTGGCCTATTTGAAAAATTCTCCCAAAAGAAAAATATTAAGATATTTTATATTTATACGTTGAAATCAAACTGAACTGGGATAAGTCACATAAATTTTGGCTATTTACATGTTTCTCTATCTATATATTCTTCTATAAATTTAAAGAAAAATATTATTAAAATTACAAAATCTGGTTTGACCAATCAAATAAATTTAAGATGTGAATCAAGAAACAAGTATATAGGCTTTTTTTAACACTTATATTTTCAAAATATAGTAAATACAGAGTCTATACATAATGTTGAGTTAAAAATGATGTAACCAAAGAAGAAGATCGTATATCATTTAAAAAGAGAGAGTGCAACCAAGCAGAGTCATCAATACTAAAATATAATTTGTAGCGGCCCTCCCGAGTGACACTATCGGTTAAAGTAATCATTAGCTTGTTAACTTCCTTAGAGACAAATTTAAAAGCGATTGATTGAAAGCTTCTTGATATAGCTATGATGGACTGGAGATAATTCCAAAATTTAGGTCAGTCTCGCGGGTTTTTGATAGCTTCTACCACCTGATTAGAACAACATTCATAGCTACATCCAGATAATGAAGGTATGTCAAACTGTTTAGAACTGAAATTATGCCCTTAAGAACTGCACAGATGAAGTTCAATGATATCGTCAAGCCATCACGACAATGAAGTAAAGGTGAACCTATGGAATCTCGTATTATCCAAACAAGACCTGCAAGATAACGTGAGCCTCGCCAAGAGATATGAATGTTACATTATAACGATGACTAATTGGAGGGTTCTAGTGGGGACACAATGCAGCCTGAGTGATGAGAGTTGGACGATAAGAAGTGGCTTGTACCTGCAACCAGTGAGTCAACATCAGTGAAAACTTTGGAGGTGATGAATTGAAGGTCTTCTCGATAACCTCTGAAAATAAATGAATTCCGACTCTTCCATATTTCCCATAAAAGCCATGGGAGAACTTTTATGATTTGCTTTAGAATTAAATGATCAACCATCAAGTGAAGAAGGTAAGACAAATTCTCTATAATCGAATAATTATGAAAACCATTAAGAGGCAAATGTATGTTTGCCAAAGCCAGGATCTGCGTAGCTTGATCACAAAGAAAAAGAGTATGGTTTAAGGTTTCTTCATCGTGAGAGCAAAGAGAGCAAATTGTGTTCAGTGGCACATGTTTGGAGTATAGTTGGAGTATAGTCGAACCTTTACTTGTAAGGCTCCCGATAAAGCACACCACCAGAAGAACTTTATCTTCAAAGGAGCCTTCATCTGCAAAATAGAGTAAAATGGTGCATGAATTGTTGTGTTCTTGCCTCTCCTTGTCTCCTAATCGATAAAGCGATAGCCATTTTTAACAGTATATTTTCCTTGTCTTGTAAATGGCCATATGTAACAGTCACAAAGAGATTGGTAAATTGGAATAGTACATATGAGTTGCACCTCTTGAGGAGGGAAGATATAGTTTAGGATCTGTAAATCCTAGTGCCCATCCATTGTAAGTAAATCGGAAACCAAAAGTGAAGGCTTTGGCATAAAAATAAGCATAGGTCTTCGTGGTCGAGAATCAAAAATCCATTTATCTGAACAACCCAACGTTTCTCTCCCATCCCCAATAGAACAAAGAATGTTTAAGGAGAGCAGAGATATCCCATGATGTAGACTCTGCCAACCATAAGATGAACGCAACCCTACAACAGTATCAAGCAAAGAAGATGTCTTGAAATATCTGTCTCTATAAACCTGAGATAGCAGAGAATGTGAGTTTTACATTATCCTCTACACCTGCTTCGCCAACAAAGCCTGGTTAAATCGAGCAATATCCCAGAAACCTAAGCCTCATGAGATAAGTACTCTGCATAATCTGTCCCAAGAGAGCCAGTGGATACTCTTTTGTTCCTCACATGAATTCCACCAAAAATATGATAGAGATGTGGAGATGGCCTGACATTGATGCTTTGTGAGTTTGAAGCAGCCAGCTACAGATTTCACCAAAATATCATTTCTACCGAGGGATAAAGACTTAGAATACCAAGTGGATAATCTCGACTTAAGACGATCGGTAATGAACGATAAGAGTTCTCTCATTGAACCTGAGCAACAGGTTGGCAACCCCAAATAAGTTGAACCATCTGCAATGCTTCCAATACCCAACCTTTCAAACATCAATACTTGATAGAATAAGTCAACATCTTTACTGAATGTTACTGAGGATTTCTCATAATTAATCCTTTGGCCTGAGGAATGTTCATAAAGACTGAGGCAATGAAGAAGTTCCTGACACTCTATAAAACTGGCCTTATAAGACGTAAGATAACATGTACTTCTTCTGGTACTATTATACTTAGATTACGTAACTCAGCTATGAGTTTCAAGAAGTCGTCTACATTTGATCCATTGTCCTTGATTCTTGCATTTTAAAAGAATCCATTGTCTTTGATTCCTGCATTTTAAAAGAATAAACTCCCAAGTATCTGCTGTTTTGGTACAGTCGTCAAGTTTGCGGAGAACATGATCTCCCACATTCAAGAATATGCGATTCATTGCTCGTTCACATCGCTCAAACCGAGCTTCTTCCGCCTCTTTGATCTTTTCTTTCTTGTCTTGATCTTTCTCTTTATCTCCATCGATTGTCTCGACCGGTGGTTTCTTGGTTAAAACATCCTTTAACCCTTGTACATTTAGATGAGCCAACATTTGTTTCTTCCAGAGACCAAAATCTCTGGTGCCATTGGAACTACTAACTTCGATTTTTGAGGATGACATCTTCTTTCGATTCTCCTCTTTGCCCCTGTTCTACAACAAGGTTCTGATACCAATTTGTTAAATCGAATGCCTAATCTAGAATGATTAAGCTGAGAAACATGATTTAAGCAAACGAATGTAAAAACAAGAAATGAGAAAAGACACGAGAACTTTAATGAGTTCGGCACCGATTAGGTAGCCTACGTGTAGTCGGAGTATGAACTCCATAATCCACTATACTTGAGCTCCAAACTTGAGCTCTGAGATTTCCAACTACAAAGATACTCTCTCTCTCTAATCCGTTAAACTATTCGAAGAAGATAAGATTCAAAGAGCGCTTTATGCACGTTTATATACATACGTATACAAAGGAATACAATTAAACTGGATTTGATTCAAACCCAAATCCAAGTTAACCAATGCTAACTCAACACCTTAATGAGAGACTCTAAAAAAACCAGAGACTCTTATACACTTAGCAAAAGAACTTAAGACTATTGTCTAAAATCCACACCACCCCACCGAAAATCTGACCGAGTTACCTCACGGAAAAACCCCCACACTACCACCACCGAGGAGAAACGAAAGCATCTAGAAGAGATTCGTTTTCGGCTCTGAATAAAACTGACTAAGTAGGGAGGGGAGCACATGCCAACAACGGTACAACCCTCCATGGTTTAGTGTCAGAGAACAAAAACAACACAATGATTCAATATCTCACTAAAATGCTCGTAAAATAAGACAAGAAGAAAAAAACGAAAAATGACAAGTGGAGAAAGGACCGGCGATAATGCCTTGTTAGCCACTCATCGCCAATCACAACAAAATTTAACAAGATTAAAAGGGTTGGCGACGCTTGTTATGTTAAACGAGAGAGAGTGTAAGGGTCTATTCACCCTTGCATAAAGCATATAGAATTATCTAATGTCATTCTTCAACGTAAAAAATAAAACCCTATTTAACTGGTATTTTATTGTACGATATGTGACATTTGAGATAATTAGAAGATAATAAGGCAAATGAGTAAAGTTTTTAAAATGTATGTCACCGAATATAAATTAACCAAAAATTATCTAAAGGGTGCCCAAATTTGTCAAAAGTTTTTTTGATAAATGACGAATTGGTTAGGTGAAAAAGGACAAGAAGTAGTGCCATTTTCGCGTTTTGAGTCTTTTGAATTGAATTAAGATATTAATTTTATTTTTACAAATTTACTAAATTAGTTTTTAGGTATTTCTGTTAGGAAAAGCCGCAGAAAAGAGAAAGGTGAGAGAGAAAATGAAAAAAGGAGATTGGTGTTGTTTTCATAAACGATCTCTTCTCCTTTCTTGTTTTTCTCTGTATTACAACTTCGTTTCTCCTTTTCCCAGATCATAATAATCATTATAATTATCATCATCATCATCGTAATCATTATCAATCATTCTCTTTCTCTAGATTGTCTCATTGTTATCATCATATTCGAAATCCTTTGTTCTAAATTCCGACAATGGCAACGGTAAGAACGATACTCCCTCTCCCTTTTAAAACGAGTTTTTCACAGCTCAAATCTCTTATATCGGATTCTGATTCATATTGTATTCTTGAAATGATTTGAAAGTTGTACTTTGAAGAAAAATCTCAATAAAGATAGAGGCTAAAAATTTCAGAATTTCTGCATTTTGATGATAAACAATTATGTAGGGAAATAGAGGGAGACAATTGCCGAAATTTGGGGAATGGGATACGGGTAATTCAGACACAGCCCAAGGATTCACTGTCATTTTCAACAATGCTCGTGATGACAAAAAGACTAAGAAAACAGCTGTCGCAGGACCTGAGAGTCTGGTTTCACCTCCAATTAACGAAGAATCTCATCACAACAACAACAATAACAATAACAACCACAAAAACAACACCAAACACCATCATAATAAACGTAATTCCGAAANGAACAACAACAACAATAACAACCACAAAAACAACACCAAACACCATCATAATAAACGTAATTCCGAAATCCCACGAGCAAAGGTATTTTTTCCTTCCTAAACCTAACTTTGTCAAGATACTAGGCTATCTGTTCAACTTGGTTTTTGTTGTTCTTTGGCTCTGCAGAAGAGATGGCTTTGTTTCCGTTAGCTCTGGCTCAGCCCCCAAGATTCAAATGATAAGGAAGAAGAACCGTGGAAAAGAGTAAGCTCCTACAAATTACAACCGGTGTTCATTGAAGATGTTGCCAACTTCTCTTCCTCCTCTTTCCTTCTTCCTCTGAGTTTTGCATTTCAACTTTGTTTTGACCACTTTGTTATATGGATATACGTTATTCTTACCTCTTCTTTGTTTGATTATAAAACCACCAAGACATATCATATCATACGCAGCCGTGTCATAATTCATAAGCGACATGTCATATGATCTCTCACTTAAACCCCCTGCATAACCCATTGAGTTGAGACAATACAAAACAAAGTCCCCAGGTTTAATAACTTCAAACCTCTAGATAAGGTCTGATTGTAGTCGTTGCAACTGAATCTGGAATGGAGAAACTCTGTTCCATAGCTTGGCTCCAATCACATCCAATAATGTGAAATCGAGGAAGTAGTTTCAAACAAGTTAAAAAACAAAGAAAGAAACAGGAGCAGGCTCCATTTAACCTCAAAGAGTCGAAGGGTTACAAATTTTCTTTGATGAAAACCTGTCAAACGCACTGAGGAAAAAGGCTTGCCACATAGATATTGTTTGGAGTAATTTTCCTAAACGTTCTTATAAAGAAATTTCAAAACTCATGAAAGAGACAAAAGGTATCAACTACGTAAGCTCTTTAGTGTTTGCTCGTCAATTCCAATCGTCACTTTCATTCCCATTTCCTCCGACCTGAGGAGGTTCTGCTATAGCTTGGGAGCTTTCAGTCGGACATGATGGCTGCACAGAATGGTCGAATCTACAAGCTGGACCAAATTTGCAGATGCCGTACCGACTGTAATGTGTGCAGATGTTTTCATCCTGGATTTCGTTCAAGCACTCAGTCAAAACTTGAAGAATTTCTATTACAAACACTTCAAATCAGACCAGTTCTACATTCTTTATGTCATTCAGCGCTTTTATGAGTCAAGAAATTCATCGTTAAAAGCATGTAAGTTTCTAACAAGAACGTACAATAATAGGAAACAGAAGGAAGAAAACCAACTTACAGGTCTAAGGGGTAAGCCCTTGTCATTCAGAGCGTAGGGAGGTTGCTTTGGTAGTCGATTCTTAGGATGATGGAATTTGCAAGTGAATTTGAACTTACAATCTCCAGTCTTGAGATAATAACTGCACTCAGGTTGGTCTGGACGTTCAGGAAATTCCTCAGCAGGCATTTGAATTTGGTATTGGGAGAATCTACTCGTTTCAGCTGATGGATTGTTCATAAGGTATGTGGTGGAAGGAGAAAACACACTCCTTTCTGAGGAATACACAGAAGCCTAGGGAAATATGAAAGGCAAGATAAAATCATCGTAGTTAAATTTATACAGAAATGGAAATTGTCAAGATCCAGGGATTAAGTGCATACTCCCTTATAGCCATTCCACTCTGAAGTTTTAGATGGAACTCCACGAGTCTGTGATAACATGACTGGAATAAAAGGACTTGTATCATTCACATGTCTCGGTGAATTCCAGGAAGTTGGGCTTGCTTGGAATGTGGATTTTGGGGAAAACGATGCAATGGATCCACCATTAATACCATGCAAGGATGGAGAGTCAGTTCCTCCTCCAATAGTTGTAGGATCAGGATGATTAAATTTGCATTCAGCTCCAAATTTGCAGGAGCCGTTGCGCATGTAGAAAGAGCATTCACTTTCTCCCTGTCAATGGTTAACATCGTTATATATCACAAGACTAGTAACATAATGTACTAAAAATATAGGTCAACAAAATAAGCTAAATGGCGTTACCGGTCTGATAGGAAGGCCGAGGAAGTTAAGCTCGGGTACCGAGGCCTGAAAAGTCTTTGGTTTTGTGTGGTTGAATCTACAAGTTTCTCCATATTTGCACCCTCCGGTCCTGAAGTAAAACTGCAGATCTCATGCAAGAAATTAGAGCACATGAACTATATGTCAGTTATGAATGTAACTGATAATAGAATGAAACTTGACAAAATTATTGTCGGATGATCTGAGGCTATGAACATAACCAGACAGACAACGAGGGGATACAACAAGTTTATATAGATTAACCTTGCAATCCATTAGTCCCACTTTATCAGCATCCTCTTCTCTATCTCTTACTTTATCCCTAACAATCTTCATATCGATGAAACGTTAGGGAAACGAAACAAAAATCTAGAACATAGATTGGTCTCAACAGAAGCAAATACAGTAGCCAGAACAGAAATATTAAACAAAGCTTTCTCCTTCTGGTCCAGCAATGAAGCACAAAGCACAAACTATATATATTACACACACGAATGTGCCATTGTTTACTTTAGGGGAATTAAAAATTATGTTTCATTATAAACAAATCTTCCCTAAGATGAATAAAAAACACATAATTAAGAACTAATATCCTTGTCAGAAGCTTAACGTGCAATGAAGGGAAAATAATCTCTTGAGCCTAATACAAAGAGATTATTGAGCCTAATACAAAGAATACAAGCAAATGCAGAAGAAAAGTTACTTGGGTTTTTTTGGGAAGAGGATGATTGAATTTGCAACTCGATCCAAATTTGCAATTCCCATTTCTCATATAGAATGAGCAATCCTCTGCGCCTGGCCTCAGTGGATACACAAAATCTCTCTTCTCGATCATATCCTCAGTCTCACTCTGGCTCCAAAAATCACCATCTCCGTCTCTTCCTTCTTCTTCTTCATCATCATGATAGCGTTTCGAATCTAAACCTCCATTACTCTCCGAGACAGTACTCATCATCCCGCTTAGCTCTTTAGTAACTTCATCCAAACCCACATTCTTAAGATGGTGACTCAGGTCCTCGGCCGCGTGATTGAGATCAGAAGAAAATCGATCAGCAGATAAGTCGCCTGAGGAAGATCGAAACGCAAGTCCCGTCTCAAACCCATCTGGAATTGCTTCAGATTTAACCATTTTTTACTTACATTAACTTACAAAACCCTAATTTCAGGGAGGAGGGGGAAGAAGATCAAAGGGTTGAAATAAAAGGAGTAACAAAAAGTCTTCGGTTTTATTCTCTCTATGGATACTTATATATTTATGTAACGTCACGAATGAGAATCCCAACGAAACCGTTACTTTAATTTTTGACGAGTTCCCATATTTACATGCACGAATTTTAAAATATTATATGCGTTTCAGACGTTTCAGATATTTTCTAATTTTTATTCTCCATGAGAAGGTCTTTCTAACTGGTGACCACTCTTTTCTATTCACTATTATTTAAAAAAAATAAAATAGAAAAGGAGTATTTTCTTTGAATGGCAGTTTCCAGAGCTATTAGAACCCAATTAGTTGAGATATTTGATCCTCCTTTATCGATGGTAATATGGAAGATTTTGGCAAACAACTACCAATTTAGACATTATAAAGATCATGGAAGTGGAGAAATCTCCTACTATATCAAAATATTGAAATCATCTGGTATATAGTCGATGCAAATGATCATGTTAGACGTGAAAGAATGGATATAAGCGATATTACTATGCGGCAGAGAGTTCTCTACATCCACTCATCCTTTTGAAAGAAGTATAAAAGAGTTATTTTTGAAGGTAACAACATCCAAGTTAGGAATCTTCTCCAAAAATAAATCAAGTCACTTTAGGTTTTATAACTGNATAAATCAAGTCACTTTAGGTTTTATAACTGGATTCGTGATATAAGTTCTTGAAGAGATAAATTCGAAGAGGTACAATTCCAATGGGCACTGATATATTGTGTTTTTGATCGTTCTTAGTATTAGTTTTCATTCGTTTTTATTCGGTTTTAGTTTGCATTTAGAGTCCTTCTAGGTCATATTGCATTGCATTTGCATATTTCAGGATTGAAACAACCGCAAGCAGAAATGCGAATCGAGCAAGGATAACTTCACTACAAGAAAACACGTCAATTGCAACTGCAATATCAGTCGCACATGAAGTTGCA
>OVAO01004161.1:0-10480 GCA_900406285.1 Biscutella auriculata
AAGGTACTTGGAGCATTGGTTAAGCCGAATGGCATCACCAACCACTCATATAGCCCACGCTTAGTTTTAAATGTGGTATTCCATTCATCTCCTTCTTTCATTCTTATTTGATGATATCCACTCTTTAAGTCTATTTTTGAAAAGATTTTAGACCCATAAAGTTCATCCAACATGTCATCTAANATTTTAGACCCATAAAGTTCATCCAACATGTCATCTAAACGAGGTAAAGGATGGCGATACTTAACCGTTATAGCATTGATGGCTCGGCTGTCGACGCACATACGCCATGTGCCTTCCTTCTTGGGAACCAAGAGAACAGGGACAGCACAAGGGATTATGCTCTCTCGAATGTACCATTTGCTCATGAGCTCATCAACTTGTCTTTGAAGTTCCTTAGTCTCCAAAGGATTAGTCTTATAGGCAGGCCGATTGGGTAATGTAGCTCCGGGCACCAAATCAATTTGAAGCTCAATTCCACTCTTAGGAGGCAACCCATGAGTGTCTTCTCCTGGTAACACATCCCTAAACTGATACAATAAATCATTAAGGACACTTGGAAGCTCCGGTGAGGAGTTAGTTAAGGCGGCCAAAATCTCCTTATACACGATAAGCAAAACAATGTGATTAGAGTGTGAGGACTTTCTTACTACACTTTGAGAGATAAGGAGGTTTGTGGCTTTGGAGATTGTGACTTCCTCTTTCTTCCTTAAATGCATTTGATCTTGAGCTACCTTGTGTGGTGTCATAGGAAGAAGAATGATTCGTTTGGCCTTATGATCGAAGGTATACTTGTTGGAGAACCCATCATGCACTACGCGTCTGTCAAACTGCCATGGTCTTCCTAAGAGGATGTGACCAGCTTCCATGGGCAAGACATCACACTGAAATTCAGCCATGTATTGGCCTATGGCAATGGGAACTGTCACTTAATGAGATACCTTCAACTCGCCCTCGGAATTGAGCCATTGGAGCTTGTATGGTCTCGGGTGCTTCATTTTCTCTAGACCAAGCTTATTGACCATGGTAGTACTAGCAACATTGGTGCAGCTACCACCATCTATGATGAGGGTGCACAACTTATCCTTCACCACACACCGAGAGTGAAACAAGTTATCCCTTTGCTCCTCTTCCTTTTCCTTTGGAAAAAGTTTCAACACTCTTCTAGTGACTAGTAATTCTCCTTGGGCAGCTACTTCTTCACANATTGGGCAGCTACTTCCTCACATTCATCTACTGAATTCTCTCCTTCCTCTTATTGTGGAGCTTCTTCTTCATCCTCGGACATGTACTCTCCATCCTCAAGCAAGATCATCACTCGCTTGTTGGTACACTCGTTGGCGTAGTGGCCTCGGCCTTGACACTTGAAGCACTTAACACCCCGATCTCTCGTGGGATTAGCAATACCCTTGCCCTTATCTTTAAAAGCGTTGTAAGGCTCTTTAGTAGTTTCATTGGCGTTGGGAGTAAACGGCTTCTTTGGTGGATTCCACTCTTTAGTATAGTTTGGCTTCGACTCCTTATGATTGTTAGGTTTGAAAGGGGCCTTCCCGTTTCTCTTAAGCTGCTGCTCAATCATGACTGCCTTGTGGAGCATCTCTTCCAACTCAACATAGTCTTGCAACTCTAGCTGATCTTGGATCTCACGGTTGAGGCCACCAAGGAAACGAGCCATAGTTGCCTTATAAGAAGAGTCTCTAACTCTTGGAAGTAATCTTCCACTGATTTTAATCCTTGCACAATTCTTTTAAGCCTCTGATGGAGCTCACGGTGATGGTGGTTTGGAACAAAACGCTTTCTAATGGTCGCCTTTAGCTCATCCCAAGTACTAATCGGATGCTCACCATTCCT
Source organism: Biscutella auriculata (assembly GCA_900406285.1). NCBI lineage: Eukaryota > Viridiplantae > Streptophyta > Magnoliopsida > Brassicales > Brassicaceae > Biscutella > Biscutella auriculata. The sequence continues at coordinate 1,852 of OVAO01004161.1, forward strand.
TCTTCTATATGTGACAAGTTGGTCTCACCAACTAAGAGCGTAATCTTGGAATTTCGTGGCTGCCATACGAATCTTGTTGATCTCGGAATACCATTGGAAATCAAACACCAACTCCATCTTCTTTTCCCACTCTAGATAAGCTTCCAGATCACTCTTCCCATGGAAAAGTGGGATTTTGATCTTGAATCCTTCGATTCTTTCATGCCTTTGTTCACGGTGATAGGGCCTTTGGGAGGCTTGGCTAGTGTGGTCCGAGAGGTCATCTTCCTCTTCTTGATACCTCGGATAGTTAGGTCTTGGTCTATGGTCTCTCGGAGGGACATATCTCGGTCTCGGTTCTCTTCAGGCATATTGGGGTTCTTGATAATCCTTAGCATCAAATCTTCTTCTCTCGTGATCCCATTCAGATTGCTGCCTTGGATGAGGACCTCTTGGTTGTCTCCACGGTCTAAGACGTTGAGGAAAGTGATCCTCTTCATCCTCCGGGTATTGATCCATGGGTCTATGTCTTTGGCAGGGTTGAGGGATATCTTGAACTGAATCAGCTTGGACTGGAGGAGGAGGGAGGAGCTCTCTTCTAAGCTCATCAAATCGCTCATTCAAAAGTCTCATGATGGCGGTTGTGGGATCGAGTGGAGGAGCATTAGCCGGAGCGTCGGCTACAATCTCGGGTGGCACGTTGTGAGGTGCCATAGGTCTTGAGTTGGGTATCGGTATAGGAGATCCTGGCCTTGCAAGGGTGCCTTGGGAGGCACGGGTCTGGTACTGATGCGGCGCCGTGGTTGCTACGCTAGAGACGTGGTGCAGTATGGCTACACACGGATCAAACAAAGGGGACCACAAAAGGCGACCGTGTGAGCTTTGTCTCACGCCTTCTTTGCTGCGCCTTTTTCCTTTTCTCTTTTTGATTTTGAAAATGATGGCTGTCTCTTTTGTCTTTTCTCGTGATTGAATGATTGATTTGGCCGAGAGAAGGACGCTCGTACGGTGTGGTCCCGGTTGGTGCTTTTCGCCATGAGGGGAGCACACACGCGCTAGCTGTCCAAAGCGTGATCTTTTCTTTATTCCTCGTACCACCTCGCACAACCAAACAAAAGGACACACCAAAATCAGCTTTTGGCCGCCATTGATACTCACACAACAAAGCTTGAGATAGTATAGAGAAATCCGATTCAAGTGCGAAACTTTGTAAAACCGAATCCGATTTACTCAAAACACACTAGGTTCTTTCAAATTTATGATTATAGTCAAGTAAGCTATCAAGAAACTCTTAAGAAAATTCAGATCTAACTCGAACGAGTCAAAACACCGAAAGTTCAAAACTTTTTATGCTTAAAGCTTCAAACTTTGTAAAAGACGGTAACTTTGAGAAAGAGGGTAAGGAAACTCCCTGAGTTTGGATTGAAAGTCTCCAAGATGGCTCCTGATACCACTTGATACAAAACACTACAGAAAGAATGCTCTTGGAGTGAAGGAGGCTGATGGCGTCGATGGAAAGGTGGTCGGCTCGTCGTTCTCTGAATCCATGCGTGCAAACGTTCCAAAAATGATCAAGGGCACTAAGAGATAATAAAGATGAGATTCAGTCGAGAGAGAAGGGTAAAAAGAGGTTTCTGGTTCGAAAAAGGAATCTCGGGGTCGCCGGGTACGGCCGTGTACGATACGCTGGCCGTACAAGAGAGGGGAATGTTGGGTTATCTCGACCAAAACGCCTTCAAACTTGCCGTTCTCCGGGAAGTCTCGTTTTGAGGTGAAAAGATGAAGAACATTCGAGAGACTTGGCGAAAAAGAGGAGATCTGGTCAGAGAAGGACGGAGGTGGTCGCGGGTAGATGATCATCACTAACCCTATATGCACGAATCAAGGGGGCTAGCCCATGGCTCATAAATGTGATCTCGTCCTCGTTAATAGAGCCCCCTTCACACCTCGTTGAGAAAGAGTGTGAATGGATCTTGTGCACATAACGGAAAGTGGGGTGTCAAATAAGAGAACACTTGACCCGTCCCGCTTCAAAGGGGTTAGACCCAATGCTCTTCCAGATGATCTCGTTCTCTTTCAGTGAGTTGAAGCTCTCTAAAAATCCATTCTTAGGAAACCCGAAAACTTGAAAAATATGAGCAAATGTGACATTGTGGTCAATCCCATCCCAACCTCTAAACTCTAGTAAACCGTCCCCCAAATCAACTTCCTTGTCCTCTTCAGGGAACTCAACCTCCAGCGAGGCAAGAAACACGCATGTATGCTCCCTGAAACTCGGACAATGCAAGTCCATGATTGACCAAATACCTATGCCCTGCAATATATGTATGACCTCGTCTTTTATCCCCAATTCTTGCAGAGTAATGGCGTCAGGTAAAACTGTTGCCCCAAAATCACATTCCATCTATGTGTGATACACAACAAGGTTTGTTTTCTTCTTTGTCTTGCGATTGGTCAGAGTTGGACTATCTCGTGGGGTGGAAAGAAGCGTGGGGTTTCTGGAATCGCTTCTTCCTTATCTTGCATGGGAGGGGATACACGGCCCTACGGAAAGAACGCTCTTGGAGTGAAGGCGGCCGATGGCGTCGATGGAAAGGTGGCCGGCTCGTCGTTCTCTCAATCCATGCGTGCAAACGTTCCAAAAATGATCAAGGAACTAAGAGATAATAAAGATGAGATTCAGTCGAGAAAGAAGGGTAAAAAGAGGTTTCTGGTTCGGAGAAGGAATCTCGGGGTCACCGGGTACGGCCGTGTACGATACGCTGGCCGTACAAGAGAGAGGAACGTTGGGTTCTCTTGACCAAAACGCCTTGAAAGTTGTTGTTCTCTGGGTAGTCTCGTTTTGAGGTGAAAAGATGAAGAACAGTCGAGGGACTTGGCGGAAAAGAGGAAATCTGGTCAGGGAAGGACGGAGGTGGTCGCGGGTACGGCAAGTACGGCCTCGCCGGCCGTACACGAGAAAATGCACTCGTAGTTCTTCGACCGTTTGGACGCTGATGACGAAACCCTTCGGTGGATCTGAGTATGATGAAGATTGGTGAATATGGATCGTGACAGAATCCCAAAGGAGCGACGTTGGTACGATGAAAACTCTTGCACTAAGAACGTCGTCGATGGAGCTCGATGGAACACGGCGATGGCGTAAACAAAGAAGGGAACTAGAACGAAAGAGGTTTGGATATGACACACCAAACCAAGCAATCCTAAGGGATATTACACACCCTTAGGTCGAACTCTCATGAGAGAAAAATCTCATATTCCTTGAAAATTATGTTGAAAGTTCTAAACGCCAAAACGGCTACAAATGCCTTTAAATAGTCTATCTTGCAACTCAAACAAAACCCTAAAGAGGAAATGCATAATCAAAACGCAACACTTTAAGGTTAAGAACTAAGGACGCGTCTCAACGGCTATATGTACAGATAGTCTTCAAGACGCGCCTTAGCCACGACCGCTCATGTGAAGTCTAGTGCAATGGGCCTCGTCAAACCTCCAATGAGTACAAACCCAGTGGGACAAACCTCATTGGTAGGAAGAGTACCCCTAAGACTCCAAATGATTAGCTTAACTACTTGGAGAAGAAATGGTGAAGTGGTTCAAGACTGGGGCTTCGTTCAGCTCCAAGTGAAGGCAATGAGTGTCAAGCTCTTCTAAGGTCTTCATGATGGTTGTGGAAATCCTTCTAGCTTGAGCACGAGACATTGGTCCAGTGGGGGCTTCGAGGTTAAGCTCAACATGATCGGCTTCGTCATCAAGATTAGGCACCCGTGTATAAGGATGGTTTGCTTGGATCCCCTTTGCTTCGGCCTCTAAATCCCGTCTCGACCTCAAGGTCGGGTCAAGAGCTCGGGCGATGATGTTGTCCGCTTACAATCCCAGACGCCTCAAGTTTTCCGGTGTTACTCCTCCAATGATTTCATTGCCTTTATCCTTGGCGGGTATTCTCATGCTTGACATAGCTATATCTACAAAGGAAAAAGTGAAGACACAAGAGTTCAATAAGTTGAACATGATTCAAAGAATAACACAATCAATAAGCAAGTGGTATTAAGAAGAATGACCATTGATATCCAAACAATCCAAGAAGTGTTCAATCTCACTCAATCTCACTCAACCCAAGAATATGATGTCTTTCAATCCAAATTGAAGTGGAAATTACCCTAAGACATAAAGATTCGCACATGCTTCACTTAACAAATTCAGTTTAACCACTTTCTCTACCAATTTCTTAAAATGCATATGAACCTCTAAATATTAAAATCCAAATTCATAAAATTGGGTTATTGATGTCACTCAGGTTTTACTCTAGATAGCCATTATCTGCAAGTGCACAGACGGACATTGTAGTACTTAGGGATCGAATCCATAGAGACTAAAAACTAACACAAAGAGACAAGAAAGACTGAGAAATGACTAAAGGAGTTGGTTGATTGTAGCAGGAAATGATGAAGTGAATAAAGCAGTAAACAAGCAAGAAGGTTAGTTCAATGATAAGCAAGCAATCATACATAGGGAATCCTAGAAGGGATTTTGGTGGGAATTGCTAAGATAGAATCTCGAGAAAAGTACACGTAGGATCTATGGACATAGCTTAGGTCTCTGTACTTACTCTAAAAGCACCTCATGTTCGTACTCAATGCTCAGCTAGAGAAAAAGTCAACCCAAGAATCTAATCTATGTCCCCTTTACTGAATCTCTGAAGTAGGTTCACCCCGGGGTCTCAGGTGTAAACCTATGCCTAACCAGTTCCCATAAGGTGCTAGCAGCGTCACTAAAGCTAGACTCGAGAACCTAGAAATCCCGATAGTCCATTTCAATGTTATCCCATCGAACTAGGCGGACCCAGTTAAGCAAGATTTAGTAAAGGTCACTAGGTTAGTCGCTTTGTTTGTCAGACAGAAATCAGTAACTTGAACTTCCTTAGTTACTAATTTGGGCGATCCAATTTAGTGCTTGTCAGGCTTGGATCATCCTAAGTCTAAACCCAACTTGTCAGATCAAATTTAGACTACAAATCAGTTACTAAGAAGGGATCCATATAGTTTTCTTCTCTCTAAATTTAGTCAAGCATAAACCCGAGCATACCCTTCCAGTTAACCCTTGATCCAATCTAGTGATGTACTCAGACATAGTTAAAGCAAACAAACTATGTCAGATACAGACTTGTCAGATTTAAATCAAAAACAGGGATTTCAGATACATACTTGTCAGATTTAAATCTATCTACCCTAGCAAATCAAATCAAAAACCTTAATTGCATAAAACAGTAAAGAGAATAAAGTCTAAGCAAGAGTTGTTGAAAATTATGTCTCTCTGGTGCTTTTATAGAGCCTAGTGATGTCATTAGGGTAAGAGTGGGCTTGGGCTTCAAAACGAAACTTTCTGGGAAGTCGGTCTCGAGGTTCGATCGAACTCAGGTAGGTTCGATCAAACCGACTTGATTGTTGGCATCAAATCCCGCATCTCTCGCTCCGGTTCAGATTGCCATCTCTAGAGTTGAGGTTTGATCGAAATCAGGGAGGTTCACTCGAACTCGTCTTCATTTCTTCCATTTATCTGCATTTTGCGGATCTGGCCCGACTGCCTTGGTTCAAGTGAGGGTTTGATCGAACTCGTATGAGGTTTGATCGAACTCAAGTCTAGGCAGGAACGGTGTCTTCAGACTCTGCTCTAAAATGCCCAAAATGCTTTCTTTTCTCGAATATTCTCTCCAGGCCTGTGTAATTCTGAAAGGAGACAAAAAAGGCTCCAGAAGCACTTAAAAGGGGATTTGAAATCCCATCAAAAGAAGGGATTAAAACCCTTAAAAGTAGGACATATGAAATCCCCCAGACTTGAACGTTCGCTTTTCATCAAGTAAAGACAAACCAAAGCCCAAGGGGGAGTTGTGGGAACTCTACTATTCTCAGCTGACCATAGTCTAGACACATCCTGTAAATCACATACAAACCAAAAGTGTTAGTACATTGTCCCCACTATGACCGCCCAAGCCTGTCCATACTCTGAACCTCCACCTGAATAGATCCTTCATTCAAATCAACTGACCCACTACATTCATTAAAGAGAGCGTGAGTTCTTTCTCAGGAGGTCTTTCAATCCGGCAAAGAGTTTTCGATCAGATGTAAGGAGGCTAATTTTTGCGGTGACGTTAAAGTGTTTGGGGTTCTCAATCAAAAAGGTCATGTTATTATGCAAAATCAGGAGAGAGAGAGAGAGAGAGAGAGAGGGGGAGAGAGATTGATTAAGTGAGAACATTTACCTAACATACTTCCTAGCAGTAGAAATCAACTACCCACCCGAAAATTGAATCAAAATAAATCTAAGATAAGATATTTAAATGTAAAAATATGATTCCTTTCTTTTTCTTCTCCTTTTCTTGCTTTTCTTTTTCTTCCTCCCCTTTATTATATATATATATATATATATTAGAGGGGGAGGTTCGATCGGACCACTTTGGGTTCGATCGAACTGAATGAATACGACCCTTGAAGTTTGATCGAACTCACTTTGGTTCGATCGAACTTCAATTTTTCTCGGGCGAAAATTCCTCACACAATTAGACAGTTAGCAAATAACATTCAGTCTCATTTTTCATAATCCGAATCACTATTTCAGAGATCTTATAACTACTCAATGTTATACTTCCTATGGCCAAAGCAAAACACACAAGCATGGTTAAAAAAACCTCATTATCATCAACTAACCACCTAAAATTTCATACTAACTAGATAGCAGCAGACCAAGTTAACTCAAATTTCTCTCCATAGTTTTGGCACATGAATGAACACCAATTGACATGATACAAAGAACAAAATATCTGAGGCATGAAAGGAGGATGGGTAAAAGAGGGGTTACCATATTAAAGATGAGCATGACCACTCAGGGTAAGAGAAAGTGGTAAAGTGGATAACAAACCCTGAGCGTCTTTCTACTTCTCTTTCTTTTAATCAAGACTCCCTGATAAGGACATTTAAAATTCATGTTAGGTACTGATAAATAGGTCAACTTCAGATCTAGCAAGCTCTATTAAGCTATGGTTTTCTGGGAGGGAGTTTGGTCAAGCGGTTCACTAGTTCCCCTACACTGAACAACATCTAGTAGCGGTGATACTTAGGCAGTAGACTATCACAAAAGAGGGGTCAGTGAAGAGCGTCATAATTCCACAATCCTAAAAGAGTTAAAAAGTGCTTAGACTAGGAAGATCACAGTGAAAGGTGTGGCTAGAGGCACACTCCCCCAATACTTACTTCACATTGTCCCAGTGGGAAAAGATACCTGAAAGCACGAAATATCAGTTTTATTCAAAAGAAAACGAAAATAAAAGGATACTATGTTTCTGACGAAGGTGGGGTCATGTTCCCGACGAATGGCTGATCAGTGGTCTTCTGTGGAAGGTTCGATCAAACTTGCTTTCCTCGGCTTTCAGGTTCGATCGAACTCAGGTAGGTTCGATCGAGCTAGTTTTGTGCGGCTTTCCAGTTTGATCAAACTCATAGAGGTTCTACCAAACTAGTTTTGCGTAGCTCCCAGGTTGGATAGAACTTTGGAAGGTTTGATCGAATTGAGCTTGCTCGTGTCTCGGAAAATTTTCTCGAAAGTTGACCTGAAACTCATCAAAAACACAAAAACCTGTGAAAAGCAAACGAATCTCAATCCAAATATTAGTGAAGTAGTTGTAGGTTGCCTCCCATGGGTGCTTGTTTAACGTTGCGAGCTTGACAAATTTTTGTCAATTAAGTTGTGGTTGGGGTGGGTGGGGAGTTTTCATCCTTCTCTCCTGCAAGTGGATCTTGTTCAGGTGTCAGAAAACTGTCATGAGGTTCAAGGTTAGGGAGCCTGAAGGAGATGATATTCTTCATCAAGGCGTAAATACCTTCTCTACCGTTCTCCTTCCATTCTGGTGTTATTGATGAGTGTGAATTTTACCGGTTTTGCCCCTCGATTTTCATTCGTTTTTCACTAGTTTAAGATGCATTTTAGAGTCTTTAGGTTGCATCTGCATGTTTTTCAGCATTTCAGGTGCAGAGGAAGCGAAGGAGAGGATCCGAGCAAATACGGAGCAAAAAAAGAGCAAAAGCGACTAATTCTCAAAATTTCCAGTCAAGCCGGTCAAGACCACGCCAGTCAAGCCAGACCGGTGGACATCAAACAGCGAGACCTGGAGGAAGACCGCCGGTGAGCACTGACCGGCGAAGCTCAAGCAGCGAGCTCAGGAGGAGGCACACCGGTCAAGTGCGCCAGTCTGCACTGACCTGCAAAGCTCAAGCAGCGAGCACTAGAAGAGGAACACCGGTCAAGCCCGTCGGTCTGCACTGACCGGTGAAGGCTCCGCCGATTCAAATCTTCTTTCCATTTTTAGCTCGATTCTTGGTCTCCTATATAAAGACTCAACCCCAAAAACCCTAATAACGTTTTTCTCTCAATTTTTCTTAGGTTTTGAAGTTTTAGATCTCATTTGTGAGATAAACTTTTGGTACTTTTATTTTATGCAATTTTATTTTATATGATTGTTCTTGTTATTCTTGTTTTGATTCTTTGTTTCAAATCTCAATCCCTCTCACTAATCATACCTAAGAACTCTCTAAGTGTTTTGGGCATGAGTTGTGAGTAGTTTTCATAAACTTATGGATTAGGGGTTAGATCAGTAGAT
>OVAO01004163.1:0-10478 GCA_900406285.1 Biscutella auriculata
ACGGAATAATCCGTCAATATCCGTCAGTATTTCCGACGGATTCTGACGGATTTAGCCATCAGAAAAATCCGTTAATAACCGTCGGAATTATTGACGGATTCTTTCCGTCGGAAAATCCGTCAGAAATACTGACGGATTCCGACGGACGGTCAATTTCCGACGACGTAGATCCGACGGTCATATTCCGTCGGAAATCCGTCGGAAAAGGCCTTTTCCGACGGATATGGCCGTCGGAAAACGTGCTGATTCTTGTAGTGTGATCTAAAAGCCAGTAGTTGGAGTGCTAGGGGAAAAATTTTGAATGCAAAAGACTGTTGTTGTAACTGTTGACGAAACATGATTATCAGATCATCACATTTTTGTGTTGCCATGTGCCATGGTTTAATTGTTGAAAGCGTGGCTATGAAGGATTCTTTGTCCCAAGGGAATTGTAGTAAAGCTTTAGGATCCTTCAACATCTCAACATATCTAGGCGTTGGTTTGCAACTAAAACATCGTAGTATTAGTGCAAGTCCGAGCCTCCTCCAATTGGGCATATCCACATTACTGGATAGTAAACTTCAGATGTCGGCTAGGGTCGCAGTTGTGTCAGGTCCTATATACTTTTCCCATGTTGAACCTATACCAAGACAAAAGTTTGTTTTTCCACCCTAGATCGTATTACTCTGGGAATGCACCGCAATGTAATCAAGTTAGTGTTGTGAATTCGACAAGAGAGAACTGCAAAGGATTGCCGCAAAAAACCGTCCAGAACTCGTATTTTCTTTAGCTGGAAATATCCCTTGTGAAAAGGTTGTGGAGAAGTTGACACGAAATAAGGCACCTGCTTGTATCATTTTTTATAATTTTGTATCGTTAAGACTAAAGAGGGAATAGTTAAATGTGTACAGCTAACCTTGGGCTGACATAGCTGAGAAAAGGACTGATAAGTTTAAATCTTTCGAAGAGTGTGAAGTGCTGAATGCTGAGTGCTGAGTGGGTTTTTGGTCTTATGGTAAATGAGGATGGTTTATACAAGATTGAAAAGTGGAGAAGAGAAGGATTGGTGGAGAACGGAAAGATAATGTTGAAAGAAGGAGTAGTGTGGAGATTTGGGCATTAGTCTTGATGAGTTTGCTGCCACATCGAGAAATATTTCTTTCCTTCTCTATGTATGGTTGTCTTGATGAGTTTAATCAATATCATATATGACTATCTAGATTGAATTTTAGTTTTAATTTGATATTGTTAGAATTGTTACGTTATGCTTATGATACATAGTGAGAAGGAAAGTAGGCATGGACGATAAGAATGAATGGAGCATAATTTCCACTAAAAAGTTGTCGACTAAACGAACACTGGCTTAAATTGTGCGAACACAAAGTACAAGTTATAAAACGCACAATATATAAATAGCTGACATACATTAGGTAACTGATCTGAGTAGGCCATACATAAGGAAAAATCCAATAACAAGTAGAAAGGTCGTCGTCTTTATTGAATTCTTGATTTGCAGTTTCATTTGGATTAAATTAGCCTATGTAGTAGTCTTGTGATTAGCAATTGCTTGTCTGAGTTCTTGGTTAGCACACGGTCCTTGTGCACATGATTCAAACTCCTCTAAAATGGTGTCATCAAACCATTTGAATAGGTGATTATCATATGCTAATTCCAAAAAGATAATTTTGAATTTTGAAATTAATAGAACTGAGAATTTTATTCATTTAAAACTCGTATCTTATTTACTGATGCATAAGAGCAACTGAAGTACTGGCGATAGAGATTGCTATCAGTCTTTGACATCTTGGTAATTACCTTTTCTTCACAGGAACATCTATCTGGAATCCCATTAGTCTGATTTTGTTGTCTAGGTGGTGGAGCCCAACTTGAAGTTCTCGTGGAGCTACTCATTTGTATTACAAAATAATGAACAATTAACAGTGAACAATCTAACCTTACTAGCTAGATTGCTGTTGTGACGACAAAGTAATAACCACAACGTAATGGATATTTAAGTGGTTGACATAAAAGTTATGAATGTTCGAAAAAGCAGTAAAACGTATGTATCTAGCGTGTAAAATGAAGTGTAGAAGGGAGGCCAAAATAGGAATATAAAAAAGAGCCCATATAAAAACGCTCGGTTGCAACTACAGCTTGACTAGATAAACCTATCAAAGAAGTTAATATCGTTGAACATATACGATAAATATAGCTTCAGCAAAACCAAAACATGGAACCTTAGCCAAACAGAAAATAGCTAACGAAATGTTGACCAACTCATAAACTAGTCAGAGAGAACTCATATCCTGGTGAGAACCAAACATAATAACAATTCCACGAATGATTTTGCTACATACTAAAAAACCAAACCAAGAAAACCAGACTAGTATCAGTTTTTGGTCAAACGTAGATATTAAAACACAAAACCACGGAAATCGCCAAAGAACAGTTATAGTAAATCCGATAAGGGCTACAGTTGGCAAAAAGAAGAACACATAAATACGATTCGAGGACCATATTAGAAGAATCCCCTTAGAATAAAAAAACAATGGACCAACACACCCCTTACAGTGAACCGGGCAAATTTACCCTAAAAAATAGACAAACCAAAGAATGTATAAAAATGGTCGAGGTTGAAGCATGAAGAATGTTTAAAAACCTCGTTGAGCGGCGAGGACCTAACCTGGGAGTTATTATCTGGAGGCACTCTTATGAAAAATAGGTGAGAACGAAGAAAGGAGAGGGTAAAAACGTATTTTGTAGAATAAAGTATGTTGCAACTCGTCTTTTAGGTTTCAGATCTGTAATGTTTAAAAGCAGGTTTGGAAACGTTTGCTTACCGTATTTTGGGACGTATTTTGGGACGTATTTTGGGTTTCTCTCAGTTTTGCTTGGTTTCCTTGAACACTTAAAGAAGTTTTAACTCTCCCTTATGCTTCCTCTTCCCCTTTTCCACCATTAAACCCATTTCTTGATTTTAGCCAAAATATTTGCTCGATTTTTTTGATTTTTGTGGCTTAGTTGTAGGTTATTCATTACTTACTAGCTTATATCTCCATTTCTCTCTAAAAGGCATCGAATGTATGGATTCTAAAACTCTATTTTCGTGGGTACTATTCACCATATCTTGAAATCAAATTTTGTAAACATCTAGGGTGTGATTAGTATTCCTTGAACTTAAAGACCTTTGGTATGATGATACTTGTTGTTTCTCTTGATTGATAGGACCTACTTTCATCAAATTTTGGATTCCAGGGTTTATAGGTTCTTGTATGTTCTTGAGAAATTTTGAGAGAAATTGCTTAACTGGAAATGCTAGTATTGCTTTGCGCTAATTTGGAACCTTTTGGCATGAAAATACATTGATTTGAGCTTTGAACCTTACTTGATTATTGAATCTTGTAGAATCTACCTTAGGTGAAAAATTGTTGAGAATTGGGATTGAAAAGAGAATTGAACCATTCACTTGACTTCTTGGAATTGGAATCACTTGTTCTTGATTGTTTTGCTTCTTTGATAATGCATTTCTTGAATCGATTTTGGCATTAACATTTTGATATTCGAGCTTAATGAATTATTGTATCTTGACTATTTCTTTTGAGGTTATCACCATGTCAAGCTCAAGGATACCTGCCAAAGATAAAAGAAAGGCGATTCTCTTATGATGGAGAATTTGACCTGTCCCACCACATCTATTAAGGTCCTCCCTTATCATATTTTTTGTATATAATTTGCATTTAGTTTTCTTCCTTTATTTTCGGTTATTTCTCTTTACCTGGACTTACACATGGACTGTGTAGTTTAAGTTTGGGGGAGGAACCATCTTCGTGCTAATTATTGTTTGTTCGTTTTGTTTTCTTTGATTGAGTCTCATATTGCATTGTTAATAGTTATGAATTTTTAGAAAAAACCAAAAAATCGAAAAATTTCTAAAACCCAAAAAGATTTTTCACTCTTTTAGGATTGAGTCTAGAATCACTTGCATAGGGAATTAGTGAAGATTTCGGGTTTTCCTCAGAGTTTGTGTAGCTTTGCGGGTATTTATAGGAAGCATTTAGTGGGAAACGCGCTAAGACTTGATTCATGATATGTTGTTCCTTCCTAATTGCTTGCTTAAGCTTCAAAACTAGCTCTTTCTCATAAAGACCTGGATTATAGCATAAAACCGTGCCTGAAATCCCCTATTAAGTTCCCTAAAGTGTATATGGCTAGCCTAAGGTTCCCCACTCTTCCCAAAAGCTTAAAGAAAAGAAAAATAAAATAAAAATAAAAAGAAAGAAAAGTTTCGAGAATAAAGAGGTCTAACTTTAAAAAATGATACCCAAGAAGATTTGGGAGCTAAGACCATTCAGTGTGATATGAGAATAAGCGTCTGAAAGCTTAATCGCTTAAGCGTTTGTTCGAGTGCCACGAAGTCCGCCGTAAGGGGATGGGCTCCTGGGTGCAAAACCACTCTTTGGATCTCACTCAACTTGTTGTGGAGCTGTGATAAGGAGATGGGCTCCTGGGTGCATAACCAGTATTTGGATCTCACTCAACCTGTCACACCAGATCGAGTAGGTGATCCGGTTTTAAACAAATGATAGCCGAGAAGATTTGGGAACTTTGAGGTCACCACTCACAGAAAAAGAAAAGAAAAAGAGGTCAAAGAGCCCAATCTTGAGAATAAGGATATGAGATGGGAAAGGGACCTGAAGCGGCTTGAAACCTGAAAGATCTGAAAAAGGGTGACGAGTATGGAATAAACTGAATTGTTATAGCCTAGACTAGTTCCTTCTATACACTACAAGGAAACACGGGATGAGCGACTACATTATTAGTCGCTGAGTAGTCGCTTATTGACTAGAAGCGACCACATAGAGACAAATTGAAGTAGTCGCTTAAACTTCGTCGCTAATGGAATTAATGGCTTAATAGTCGCTCTATTGTGACCAAATAAGCGACCACCTGCACCAGTAGCTACTAAGCTACCGCGTTAAGCGACTGTGTCAGTAGTCGCTCCAATGTGAAAGGGCGACTGGTCAACGGAGTCGCCTATGAAGTCGCTGAATAGAGCGACTAGCTGTGTGGTAGCTTGTACGGAGCGACCAATACACGTGGTAGCTTATTTAGAGCGACTAGTTAGGTGGTAGCTCATTTAGAGCGAGTAGGTAAGTGGTAGCTCAAATAGAGCGACTAGAATGGTAGTAGCTCATTTAGAGCGACCTTGAATGTCGTAGCTCATATAGAGCGACCCGTGTTGTGGTAGCTCTTTCCGAGCGAGTACACCCGTGGTAGCAATTATTGAGCGACCATGTTGTGGTAGCTCATTCTGAGCGACTACACCCGTGGTAGCAATTATTGAGCGACCACACGTCGAGTCGCTCCTGTCTAGTGACTATTTTAGTGGTCGCTTATACACAGAGCGACTACTTTACTATTTAGTTTAATTTAAATTTTTTGTTTTTATATTAATTAAAATATTAAATATTAAAATTATAGTTAGAAAATAAAATGATAATAAAAAAGAAATCCATAACAAAAATATTCAAAACATAATAAAAAGTTTGAAACGAAATAAAAAAAATAAAAAAACACTAGTCATGATTTTCCGGGGGAGTATGATAGTTCGCTGGATCTGAGGTCGGATTAGCTGGCGGAGGAGTCAACAAGGAAGGAGGAAGGTTCGGGCAGAGAGTCTTTAAGAACTCCATGACTGCGGCCAAACGGGTCTGCGTCTCCTGATTGTCCTGCATGAGTCGAGACTCGACCTGATCCCGACGAGCTTTCTCGGCCGCATTGAGAGCTTCTTGTTCGGCAATCCGCTGTTGCGCCGCACGAAGTTCGTCCTGGATAGAGAGATATTGCGAATAACTCGTAAAGCCTTGAGGTCGGATACTTCCACTGCCTATATCCAAAGTCCTGTTGAGGTTTCCAACCCCGTAAGGGCGACCCCGCTCATCAACAACAGTAGACTGGAAAAAAAATTTAAGAATTATATATTTATAAAAAAATAAATAATAAATGTTAAATAATTAATTTGTAAAATACCTGAATGAAGAGGGCGTTCATCTGCTCTTGGGTGAGCGCAGGTTGAGAAGTGCCGTCAGATGCTTGATCGGGATCCATTTGACTCAGCTTAGCCTGGAAGTTCTTGTCGAAGGTTTCATAAACTTTCTTCGCATTAAGGTCGACGAACGTTCCATCTGCTCGTGTATGTGTCTTGTGGAACACATCAGAGAGAGTGCCCGGTCTACCTAGTTCTTCCCTCTACATAAAAATGAATGAAAAATATCAATTTAAATGAAAAATGAAGTTAATAAAAAATGTTAAAAAAAACTAACCAATTCCTGTTAACGACGCAAAAAAGATTTCTGGCCCGATAAATGCATGTGCGGACCGAGGCCGTCACGGTCTGAATTCCTGGAGTTAGAAGCATTGCTGCTCCGCTCCCGGAACTCATCGGTGTCCCACCGCTTGCACATCTCCTCCCAGATCTCCTCGCTGCACCATCTTGGACGGGTACCCTTTTGCTTAGCCCGAGAGACGTTTTCTTTAAGACGACGTTGGGCGATCAGCTCAAACTCCTCGCGCACAAGGGAGGTGTGAACCGGATTCCAGTTAAAGCGTTGCTAAAATAAATAAATAAATACGTTAGAAATAAAAGAGAATGACTTAATTATAAATTTTTGAAACGCAATAAACTACTTACAGCGAATGTGTAGAAGTACAAGTCCTGGACATGTGCGGGTGTTACCGTGCAGTTGTAATACGCTCCATGGAATTTGTCCTTCAGGACATTTGACACTGCCGTGACAAGTTTTTCCTTGTCACGATCAAACCTGCAAAAATAAGTTTAATCAATATCAAGTAAAATATAAAATTCTAAAAATAATTTTATATTTTATTAAAGTTTTAAATTGTACTATATTTATCTGAATTATTTTTAATTTTAATAATATTTAATAAAATTTGAATAAAGTTTTTATTCTATTCTATAAAATATAAATTTATAGCAATTAGAGTTATAAAATAATATAAATCTACATAAATATTTTTAATTTATTCTATAATTATCTCATACATATTTATAAACATATTTATAATTTTCCTATAATATTGTAAATATTCCTAAAATAATTCTTAAATTATCATATAAATTAAAAAGCATACAGATATATTTTTAATAATTTTAAAATAATTCGTAGCCATTCTTTTAATTTTCCTACAATTTTCATAAATCTTAAGAAAATATTCCTAAAATTATTAAACATTCCTAAAATTATTTATATATACCTAAATATTTCTAAAGTAATGTAAAACATATTTTATATTATAATCTAAAATTATTTTAAATTATTAAATAATATGTAAAATAATTTTAAAAATTACAAAAAATTATACCACAATGTGCCATCAATAGGCACTGGATCGAACATCTTCAAGCGATCCCGGCCCTCCATTCGTAGAAGCACGTCAATTGAAACCGGCGGCTTGTTAATCGCCGGATTTGCGGGAGGAGCAGCGTCGTGATTCACCGGTGTTTGCTGCTGGGGCGGGTATGGAAAATCCGGCGGCGAGAATCGGAGATCCGGTGAACCGCAATTGTTCATCGGGGGAATCGGTTGAGGCGGCGGTTGAAACTGGTGTTGATGGAGCGAAGATGGTACAAAAAGTTGGGTCTGCCGGAACTGCCTCTGCCTGGCCGGGTTCTGGCCATCGTTTTCCGGCGACGGCACCGAATTGGGGACGAAAGTGATTCCGGGATGGAGGCGGTGAGAACTGGAAGATTCTCCGGGAGAATTCCCCTTTCTTCCCCGACGTGCTTTACCACTAGATCCGGTGGTCCCAGACATTATAGGATTCATATTGATTGAATTTGGGCAAATATGGGAGTAATTTCTGTGAGTTTTTGTTAAGAAATCGCGTGATAATGGAGGAAGAAAGAAACTGTCCGATGAAGAAGATGAATAAAGAGCGACTACTTAGTAACGTGGCTCTTTGGTCGCTCTTATTAAAGCTGCAGTAGTCGCTCCATTGGTCGTTCTATTGCGACTATGAGCGACTACTTTGGAAATTCAGAACCGTTTCTCCTTGAGATTTGAATATAGTATTGAACGTAGTCGCTCACGTAGTAGCTCTATTGCGACTACGAGCGACTACAAATAAATTATATAACTGTTATGCATCGAAACTCGAATTGCGAATTTAGATTAGTCGCTCTAACGGTCGCTCTATTCCGACCACGTGAGCGACTACTGTAAAGTTATATGGGTAAACGAGACAGGAATGAGTGTGGTCGCAACAGAGCGACCACATGAGCGACTGTGGTTTTCTTAGTCCTCTACACGTCAGAGATCCGGGTGAAAACGCGAGTGGTCGCTTATGTAGTCGCACTAGAGCGACCAGGTGAGCGACCACAGTAAAAAAAAAAAAAAATTGTGTGGAGACTGGGAATCGAACCCTTGTCCGCAATTGAAGTGAGGTGCATAGGATAGCGCTCGTTGCCATTGCGCCATTGTATCATTTTCGTTAATGGTTTCTACTTATTTGTATATAACCTAAAATTTTAAGTTAACTTAGTTGTTTCGGTTTTTATTATATCGAAAACGAGGTTTAGGAATATATAAATCCTGAAATATCCCCAATCATTAAACATTCTAATCATACAAACGTTTGAAAGGTGTAGAAATGAATGAAGAAGCGAAATATTATATTCGATTGATTGTTATATGGCATGCGGTATAGTAGCGGTTAACTGTATATAGGAATTGTTCGAGTTATTACACGAATTGTATAAAAATGAAATTTTTTATTTTGTAACTTGAGAATTCGAGTATAGTGACAGTATGATGATATATAATAGAGAAATAATACCGGTATTCGTAACAAAGTATAATTAAACATGGAATTTTATAAGTTATGGAGGTTGTGGTCGCTCCTGTAGTGGCACAAAAGCGACCACCCCAGCGACCAAACAGGGTTACACGTTCGAAACCTCAAGTGGTCGCTTAATGGGTCGCACTTGAGCGACCACTGGAGCGACCATGGTGTTAACGCAATACGCTTCAGACGCTCACGTGGTCGCTTTAGTGCGACCCTCCAAGCGACCACCTACATTTTTAAAATAAACTTTGCATGGACGGGGATTCGAACCCTGGTCCTGCGTCAACAGAGGTGCATTCTATAGTGCTGAATGCCATTGTGCCATTGTCTCATTTTCGTAAATTGTTTCTAATTAATTGTATATAACGTAAAATATTAAGTTTATTTTTTTGTTTCCGAAATTTTTATCTCGAAACCGAGTTTTAGAAATATATAAATTCTGAAATATCCTCAATCTTTAAACATTGTACTAATTTGAACAGTTGATAGGTGTAGCAATGATTGAATAACCGAAATACAAAATTCGAGTGATTGGTATATGGAATGCGGTAGAGGTGAGGATAATTCTAAAGGAATTGTTCGAGGTATTACACGATATTTATAAAAATGTAAAATTTAATATAATAAATTCATAATGCGAGTATAGTGAGGGTATCATGATATATAATAGAGTAATAATATCGGATTTTGTAATGAATTAAAATTACATAGGGAATTTAGGAAATTAACAAGCCTGTAGTAGCTCATGTTGTCGCACAAAAGCGACTGCACGAGCGACCATGAGGAGTTAACAGCTCTGAAACCTTATGTGGTCGCTTAGATGGTCGCAATAGAGCGACTCTATTAGCGACTTATGTGTTAGACGGCGGTAAATTATATCTCGAAGTCACTCGGTCGCTCTATTGCGACTACCTGAGCGACCACTTTGAGTTATTAAAAAATATCTGCACGGAAGGGGATTCGAACGTTGGTCTTTCGTTCAAGTGAGGTGCCTTGGGTTGGGGTTGTTGCCATCGTGCCATTATCTTATTTTCATACATTGATTATATTTAATTGTATATAACCTTAATTATAAAGTTAATTAAAACAACTTGCACGCAGGGGGATTCGAACCTAGGTCCATCGTTCAACAGAGGCGCACAGATAGTAGTACTTGCCATTGTGCCATTGTATCAGTTTCGTTAATGTTTTAAAATTAATTGTATATATCCGAGATATGTTCTTTATTTATGGTTCGAGTAATTATACAATTCGTAAGGAAAAATACTACATTTGTTTTTTTGGATTTCATAAAGTCGTCACATTAAATATGTTTATGGTTCATCATCATCATCATTAGAAGTCGATAAATTACACATAAATTCATCAGCATGTTCTTCATCATCATCGCCGAAATTAATATATGCGGTTCCTCCTGATGCATCGGCTAAATTATCCACAATAAGCTCTTCAATTGTATTTACTTCAACATCAGCGTCTGTTTCCTGTTGCAAAAGCGGGGGTGGTACGTCTTTATATTCTCCCATAATATTGCCTCGTGGATTGACTTTTGTAACATTTAGCCACGCTTGCCTCGATGCTTTTGTGCACGGATAAGGTACATAGCAAACTTGATCGCCTTGAGAAGCTGATAT